>ML806622.1:34391-65221 GCA_009831015.1 Picea engelmannii
AGATTTGTTTTTTTTTTCCAGTTTCTTTTTTTGAGCTTGCAAAAAATGAGGGGTTGTTCCCTGTAGCATCTCTTTTTGATTCATAGGTTGATTTTGATATTTTTGTTGAAAGGGTATTGGTTGTCAAGGCCATGGTTTCAAAAAAGTTGCAATTTTGACATAAAAAAAAGGGATGTTACTGGGAGCACCACTTTTTGATTTCGAGGTTGATTTTAAGGTTTTGTTTGCAATGGTGCATATTGTTAAGTCCATCATTTCAAAGAACTAGTAATTTTGACCCCGAAAAAAATACATTTTTCTTGGTGCCACTTTTCATTTCGAAGGTTGATTTTAATGGTTTTTCTACCAAAACTTACTAGCTTGTTAAGGCCATGGTTGCAAAAGGTGGTAATTTTAACCTCAAAAAGAAGGGTGCTACCAGTAGCACCACTTTTCGAAATGGGGGTAAAAATAGTGACTAAATGAGACCTCTAAAAAAATGATAACTCTGGAGGGTTATCATCAAGTCAGTAACTATTTTAGTATCGCCAAAAAAAGCTTCTCAATTAACATAAAGTTCACTTACATTCTCAAGCAAAAAGACTTTTCTTCTTAGCTTTCATCTTATTTATATAAAAAAGAGAGCATGAGAAGTTGAAAGGTTTCAACTTCTTGACTCTTCACATTCCCCACTTAACTCTCAAAATATTTCCCCTCTACATTTGTTTTATCTTTGACATATTTCTTCTGAGCCTCATAAATCTTTTGGATTTCATGAGCATGTGGATAGTTGCGTTGTTCAATTGGGCCCCGCTGGGGATCTAAGTTATGCTCTACCTAATCTATTTTTTTCTCCAAATTTACTATGAAGGCATTTATTAGTCTAATTTCTTTAGTTGGAGTAGTTATATACTCCTTTATTTTCACCTTGCTAATGTTGGGAATTTTTTCTATTGTATACATCTATTTTCTTTAGCTTTCTTCTAATGTTAACATCACTTCAAGTTGGGGTAAGAATGCATCATCATTTCTAATAGAGGGTAGATAAAATTTCTCCATGATTTTCTCTAGAACTTGTCAAAGTTGCTCACATTCACTTAATACTTCTTGAACATTCTCATTCAATTTCCAATGGGACTCATTACAACATTCAATCCCTATTTTATTCCTTAGGATGTCTCTATCATTCAATCTAGGAACAACTAGAGGAGCATCCACGTAATCTTGTTACCATTATCTCAAGAGATCAAAACATCTCTACCATCCCTCTTGTCTTATTTTGTATTCCTTCACTCTATTGGAGAGGGAAAGTACTTCCTAATATTGGCTTTGGAAATCTTGTAGCCTCTTTTAGAGATTTATCTGTACCACTCTCACCTCATCTTAAATTTCTAAAGCTCACTCTATAAATGCAGCAGTGTTCCTCTTATCTACTTTTTAATACTCAACATGGTTCTTCAAAAGCTCAATATCTCCTTTGTACTATTCCACTTCCTTAGATAATCTAACCACATTAAATTATTCTCCAATAGAAGCTACTTCTATTGGATCTATCTCATTTATGTCCATCATGGTAACTTGTGTAGTATCTACCGGAACTTGATCAATTTTTATTTTCCTTTTGTTATGGGTTTGTCTGATGAATTGTTTCCATTTATTATTGAAAGAAAATAATCTAAATTAACTACTTTATATGTGGGTTGATCCATTTGCATGAAGTGTTGTACACCTAGGCCCATGGGCGATGGAAATTCTCTTCTTGTGATCAATCCAAACAAGGAAATTGTCACTATGATCTTAGGATTTTTCATTTGTTGGCTAGGTGATCCCACCCATACTTCCTCATCCTTATTCTTTTCCTCCTCATCTTCCATGTGTTTCTTGAGTTCTTCGGATTCAATCCTTACTCTTTCCAGCACAATTTCTTCTTTTTCTTTCTTCTTTCTCTCTACTCCTTCCTTAGCCACCCTCTTTTGCATTTCTTCTTCACTCCTCCTTTTCTCTGCTTATTTTTTTCATACCATTGGTTTTACTCATCTTCATCCTTCATCCTTTCAATTTTTTCTTCAACTATTTTCTTTCTTTGTGCCTTCGCTTATGCTTCAACTTTTTCCTTTTTTTTTTCAACAACACATATTTTAGCTTCAACATCAACTTTCATTTTAAGTGTTTGTTCTTCAATTCTCCTCTCTCCTTTTACTTTTGCTTCTATTTTTAGCTTTCCAACTTTGGCCTTATCTTTTTTTTTCTTTTCTTCCTCAACTTCAATAGCTTGTTGTATTCTCGCGTGCAATTCTTCATACATGAGTGCTCTCTTATTCAAATCTTCCTTAGGATTTTCTTGATGGGAATATGGCCAAATGATAGCCACATAAGCTCTATGGTTATCCACCACTTTTAGAGGGTCGGGTATAAGAAATATTCCTTCCCCTAATATTTCATCCTCCATATTTTCAACTTCCATTGTTGTAAACATGGAATCAATTAGTCCATATAATCCAATGTACATAGGATAGGTAGGACACAACTTTTTTTGTAGATGAGCCAAGGTGGCATTAAATAAATGGAGTGTTGTTTGATAAGAAATTATCAGATGAGAAATCAATCTAGTGCATACATGGAAGAGGGTGTGAACAGATTTGGTTTCTCCATACACTCTGATGTAAGTGGATTTTTCATCCACTTACCAGTCACCAATATGTCATGGAACCTAAATAAATTCTTCAAGAAATCTTAGGCATTTATTTCAAAAACATCACTCACAAAAGGGAGAAAACAAACGATCACATATTATAGTGTAGTGGTGCATGTACTAATGCTCCCAAAGGTCTTGTCAATACATCTGGACTGGTAGACAAGTCACTTTCCAACTCTACCCTATCTCAAAGAAAGGTTTAGTAGGACCTACAATATCCATCATATAATATTGATGACATATCAAATTCAGGTAGTGTATTGAGCATGGGGTATTTGTCCCTTACCACTACATCATTCATCATATTTGAAAAGATAGCAGCTTATTTGAAAACCATTCCTTCCTTCGATATGGTATATAAAAGAGGAACCCAAGCCTCCTTGAAATATGTATTATTTTTCTATCCATACAACCTACTTGTCATAACACTGGAATGTCTATATGGTTCCCTTAATGAAGGAGGGTATATTTTTGTGTCTCAGGCTTTGAACTACTTACCATCAAATCACCAAGAAAATTTTACCACCCATGCATTGGTCATGTGGGCATCCACTATGGGAAAGTTGTAATATGTATCTAGGTAGTTGGCTTCGAACAAGGTTATACACCTAACTTTATCATTTGCCATTGTTTTGTTATCAATGTTGGTGTGATTCATGACCCATCTGATCATCTTGGCATAGGGCACTATGGTTTACCTAGAAACTACATTATGCAATTGTGACCTCTATATTTAGGAAGGTGGTGGCATCTTTCTCTTCCTCTTTGATTGGGTCAACAAATGTGGAGGTCCATGTTTCTTCTTTGAACATTTGTAAAATTTCCCCATATTGTGGAACATTTTATAGACCTATGAATCTTGAGATATATGAGAACACAATATGCATTGTATCCCTATATTTAAGCTCCATTGAAGTAATCTCCAACTTGGCCTTCTTTTGCTTCTCATGCTTTATCTTCTTTGGGGCCATATAAATAGTGTTTGAGAAAACAGAGTATTCCAACATAGGATAAACACATTAAGAAACCACTCACACAACCAAATCAAATATCATAACATCAATGTTTTCACATGGTTAAAACCCTCAAAGAGGGAAACAGTCCATGGCCTCAATCAACGTGGCCAGTTGAGGCAATATATCAATGAAAAAGAAAAATATTTTACAAGATATTTTCTCACAATAAATCATGACCAAATGAACCTTCATGATATTTAAATACAAATCATCGACCAGTCAGGTGTTAAGTCATGGATAAATATAGCCATTAAGATCAAGGAGAATATGATTCATTGGATCACTCTATGTCTAGAACATATTGTGACCATCATATTACATAACTACAAATGCATAATGATGTATACTAAAGAAACACGCTTTTACCTAAAGACACATTAGACCAAGTTGATCTTAACTAACTCCTAAGGGTATAAATATCTTAACATCCCCCCTTAAGAACAATTTGGGATGGGATTGAAGGATTTACAAAGGTGACACAATAGGAGAAGGAAGGAGGCATTAAAATCTATTCCCCCTTAATGAAAACTTCCTAAACTCTTAAGATAGATTGAAGTTTGGAAAATGTCTACAACTTGATCATCGGTAAGGAAAAAAATCACTTCAAGAACACAATCATGAATGAGATTTCTAATGAAGTGTATTTGTATCTCAATGTGTTTGTTACACTAATGTTGAACTGGGTCTTTGGTGATATTGATGGCACTCTGATTTTCTCACCAAAGGGTGTTTGGATGTCATTGTTGGAATCCAAAATCTAAAGGGATCTGTTGAAGCCACAAGGCCTCTTGACTTGCATTAACCATTGCTTGGTACTCTACTTTTTATTAACAAAGAGAAAGAGCTTGTTGTTTTTTACGATCCCATGTGAAAAGTCTAGAACCAAGACCGAAAACATAACCTATAGTATACTTTTTATAATCAAGGTCACCATCCCAATCTGAATCAGTGAAACCATCCAAAAAAGTATTCCCCCCATAATTGTAATGTATCCCAAACTGAATTGTACCCCAGACATACTGAAGTGTCCTTTTTGTTCCTTTCCAATGGCTTTCATGGGATGTTTTCATATACAAGGAAACAAGGCCAACAACAAAGGAAATATCAAGATAGGTATAAGTCAAATACAAGAGGCTACCAACTAACTGACAGTACAAAGTGGCATCAACTTCAGGAGTAGTACAAGTGGAAACAATTTTGACTCCGGACTAGAAGGGAGAAGGGGCTAGTTTACAATATTCTATGTGAAAGAGGTGAAGAAGGTCATATGCATACTTAGACTGGGAAAGGGAAATTCCTTCCTTAGTTTGTAATACTTGGATTCCAAGGAAACAATGCAAATAACCTAAGTATGTCATTTCAAATTTCTTCTTAATGCTAGATTTCACATGGGTTAAAATTTTAGGGTCATTATTAGTGAGGATAAGGGCATCAACATAAAGAACAAGTATTATCAATTGGATTCGTACTTTCTTGGTATAGACATTAGGGTCATAATGACATCTAGAAAATCTGGTGTCAAAGAGAAAGCTATCCATTTTATCATACCAAGCTCAAGGAGATTTCTTAAGACCATAAAGAGATTTCTTAAGGTGGCATACAAGGATCGAGTCATTTTGAACATATTCAAGAGGTTGGTCCATGTATATTTTTTCTTATAGATCCCAATGCAAGAAGGAGGATTTGACATCCATCTGATGGACCCTCCCATATATGTGAGGCAGAAAGGGCTAGAACAAAGTGGATTGAATTCATTTTGGCCATGGGGGAATAGGTTTCATTGTAGTCGTATCCTTCAACTTGAGAGAATCCTTAAAACTAACATGTCCTTATGTCTTTGAACACTTCCATATAATATTACATACTTAGTTCTATATACCCATTTATATCTAATAAGTTTTCTTCCTTTTGGAAGAGGTACAAGATCTCAAGTATCATTCACCATTAAGGAATGATATTTGTCATTCATTGTTGTGTCCCAATATGTATGGTTAGAAGATTCTGCAAATGTTTCTATATCATGAGTCATTGAAACTTGAGCCAAAATAGAGGAGGCTTTCTAGAACTGTGAACATGCATGACATTTATCTATAGGATCACCAGCAAGATCCCCAACTACTTCTATTGTTGAAAATATCCATCTGGGAAGCGGGGGTATTGGTGTAGGTTCATGTTCAATGGACTCATCTACAGGAAGGTGAGCAGGTAGAGGTGGATTTTCGTCCTCGTTATCATCATCTGAAGAAGTAACTAGAATAGGACCAGAAGATGTGTTAATACCTAGACAAAGCCCCATTTTATGTGTAGAACCCCTTATTAATCCCTAGATATTAAATTATTACATTTATAGTATTATAATTGTATGTCAGATAGAACCCTTCATGGTACCCTTTCATTATAATTGTACCCCTTTGTATCCTATATATACACTAAGGAGACCTAGTCTTAGGAGCATCTTATGTCATCACATATTGTATTTTGAAGTGGATATATTTTAAAAGGATTTTTCCCCCTCGAAGTGGACTGTAATTATTGACTTTTTGTCATTTTTAAGGTGTTGGATCGTAACATTTGGTATCATAGCATTGATCCTATGGTTTTTTCTTCTCCAATCAAGTCATCTTATAATTTTCGCTATCAAAAAATTTCTAGGACGACTCAGACAACGAAACTTGGAGGTTATTTAGAAGAAATATCAAGGTATATTTGGAAAATATTTCAGCTCTTGGGTTGTTATAATTCCGTAGATACGCCATGTGGAAGATAGGGTTTTTTACTAGTCCTATTACTAATCTCAAGCATGTGTTTTGAGTAAAATCGTCATATCTTCTTCAGAAAGGATCCAAATTTAGTGAGACCAATTGAATTTGAAAGAGGACATTCTTTAGTATTTTTTATACAAATTTAAGAATCGGATATCAAATATTGGGTGTGTGGCATTCTATACAAGTCCATTCTCCCTGAAAGGCCAAAAATTAGAAAGGTTTGAGAAAGTTACCCTAACTTTCAATTGGCACATCCAATTTTGGTCAGACCTATGGCATTGAAGAGAGTACAAATCAGAGTAATAAATGCCAAAATTTCATACTCAGAAGGGCCAAAATTGAAAAAATACATCAGAAGGAAGGTCGGCTAGGAAGACAGACTCCAAATTAAGTATTTGAAAGGTACGTAACTTACAATTGGCATAACATTTTATTGGAAGGTATGCTTTTAGTGATTCAAAAAAAAAATTAAAGAGGAAAAAGAGGAGTATTATTATATTTATTCTACATGGGCCAAAAAATATGTCAACACTAATTAAACCTGTAGAAATATCATCTATAACTCATGAAGAAAATGATGAGATACATAACAGGTTGTCCAAATTGAAGGAACAACTTAATGATTTGAGTGCCAAGTCAATAAAAAATAATGATTTTGTAAACTCACAAGTACAAATTCAAGAAATGGAAAGGAAGATGAATGAAACGGAAAATAATATGGAAGAAAATAAGAATGACATGAAAAATAAGATGGATGAAAATAAATAAGAAATACAAAATTCCATGAAGGAAATGAAAAATTCCATGTCTTCTATGATCTTCCAAGATCTAGATGAGAGACCCCCTAAAGGAGATATAAAAAATAAAGTAACTCATGAAAATAAAGGCAATATTCATGTTGAACAAATTGTCGATAATGAGCAATTTTCAACTAGTGAATTTAACTCTAATAGTGGAGTTAATTATGGTGGGGTCCTAAAATTCAACTTTCCCAAGATTGAATTAAAAAAGTTTGATGGTGCAGAGGTATTTACTTGGGTGAACCAAATGGATCAATATTTTGAACTACATAATATTATGGATGACAAGAAAAGGATTCGCATAGCAACTTTGAACTTTGAGATAAAACTGTATCAATGATATCAATGGATAGTGAAAAGGCAACCCCATTTTTATCATTATACTTGAGGTCTATTTACAAGAGACTCGGAAGCACAGTATGGGAAAGTTTGGGAACATGACTACTATAGTCAATTGACAAGAATCAAGCACTTAGGTGATATGGAAGAATATAAGGTATTGGCCATAAGGGTGGATAACATAAGTGATGCACAATTGTTGGAAGCTTACATGGGTGGATTAAAAGAATACATTAAACATGATCTTTTCTTAAGAAATCTTGCAAATATTATGGAAGTTGTGTAATATTCTCGTCATATTCAAGGCAGGAATAAGGGTACGCACAAGTCTACCATTGGAGCATACACAGGAAGAAGATATCATTTTGGGGTTTACAAGACAAGTATATCTCAATCGACAAATTTGACACCTCAACAAATCGATGAAAGAAGAGAAAAAGGACTATGTTTCAACTGTGACAGCAAGTATAGTAAGGGGTATAAATGCGGTGAGAAGAATTTTTTCTACATAGACTATGAAGAGGAAGAAGATCAGGAATTGGAACCACCACGAGATACAGATCTAAAAGAGACTACTCAACCAATATATTTTCATGCATTGGCCAACATCAATACTCCACAAACCCTCAAGATACAAGGATACATCAAAAATAAAAAGGTAACAATATTTATTGATTCTGGTAGTACCCATAATGTCATCAATTACAAATTGGAAAAAGATCTCAATTGCATTGTATATCCCACACCAGATTTTCGAGTAATGATTGCAGATGGAGGTACTATAAATTGTTCAAGGAAATTCCATAGTATTAATCTCAACATGGGGGAGTATTTTCTAGATAGCCCCATGATTTTCATCCAAATGGGGGGTGTTGATGTTGTATTAGGGGTCCAATAGTTACAATCATTGAGAACAATGGCCTTTAATTTTCAACATCTTTTCATGAAATTTTCCTCGGATGGAAAATAAATTGAGCTTAGAGGTATCCAAGGGAAACCCTATAAGGTGATAATCTATAATAGCATTACAAAACTACTCAAAAATGGATTTCGAGGTGTAGTTGTACAGTTTTGCTCACTTGATGTTCAAACATATATATCCTCTGCTCCATTAGACCTCCAAATAATTATCAACAATCATTCCAAGGTATTTGGTGAAATGCCTAAGGGTCTTCCACCTGCTCGAGATCATGATCATGTTATCCATTTGCAACCAAGAAGTGTACCACCTAACATTAGGCCTTATAGGTATCCACATGCACAAAAGAGTGAGATTGAGCACATGATCCAAGAAATGTTAGAGGTCGGCATCATTCAACCTAGACAAAGTTCTTTCTCTTCACCAGTGGTGATGATTGCAAAAAAGGATGGTTCATGGTGTATGTTCCAATATTATAGACAAATAAACAAAATGACCATCAAAGATAAGTTTCATATTCCTGTCATTGATGAATTATTAGATGAATTGCATGGAGAAAAATTGTTTACTAAGTTGGATCTTCATTCGGGATATCATCAAATCAGAATGAGGGAGGAAGGTATTCCTAAAACAACTTTTAGGACACATGAAGGTCATTATGAGTTTTTGTTCATGCCATTTGGACTTACTAATGCACCTTCAACAATTCAAAGCTTGATGAATTCTATTTTCAAGTCCTTCCTTAGATAATTTGTGTTAGTATTTTTTTATGACATACTAATCTACAGCAAGTCTTGGGAAGATCATGTACAACATGTTGATGGAGTATTACAACTATTGGAAGAGCAACAACTTTATGCAAATCCTTCCAAGTGTGCCTTTGGGGTTCAAGAAGTGGAATATTTGGGTCATATTATATCTCGTGAAGGTGTAAAAGTGGACCCTAACAAAATTAAAGCTACGAGGGAATGGTCGATCCCCAAAACCTTGAAGAAACATAAAGGATTCTTAGGTTTAATAGGATATTATCACAATTTTGTCAAGAATTATGGTCAAATAGAAGCACCTCTAACAACATTATTAAATAAGGAATCATTTTCTTGCACTGAAGAAGCAACCAAAGATTTTGAAAAACTTAAGGAGGCTATGTATACTACTCTCATCCTAGCCACGCTGGACTTTACAAAAACATTTATTGTGGAGTGTGATGCCTCAAGCCATGGAATAGGTGAAATTTTAATGCAAGAAGGAAGGCCCCTTTCCTTTGAAAGCAGCCAACTTAAGGAAAAAACTTAGTCAAACCCATCTATGAAAAAGAAATGTTGGTCATACTACATGCAGTTCAGAAATGGCACCCTTACCTAATAGGAAGACACTTCAAGGTAGAAACAGATCATGATAGTTTGAAGTACTCCTTGGAGCAACGATTATCTTCAGAAGAGAAATAAAAATGGGTCACAGAGATTATAGGTTATGAATTTGAAATTATCTACAAAAAAGGAAAACATAATGTTGTGGTAGATGCCCTTTCAAAGAAAGAAGAAGAAACAGAAGATTCATTATGTGTTATTTCCATTATGCAATTTGAATGGGTGGAAGAAGCAAGGATAGAATGGAAGCAACATGTATGCAAGATCATTCAACAACTACAGGAGGACCCTAGTTCATTAGATAATTTGGTATGGAAGAATGATTTTCTATGGTATAATGATCACCTATATTTATGTAAGAACTCCAAAATCAAACAAAAGGTCCATTGGAATTTCACACTTCTCATATAGGAGGACATTCATGATTCTTGAAAGCATACCACAGGATCAAGAAGGATTTGTTTGGGGAAGGTCTTAAAACTGATGTTCAAAATTTTGTGTCTGAATGTTTAGTCTACCAACAAAATAAGGGAGAAACAATCAAGACATCAGGTCTCCTACAACCATTAGTAATACCAAGTAAATGTTGGGAAGAAGTTTCAATGGATTTTATTACGGTTTTATGCAAATCTGAAGGTAAGACTATGATCATGGTAGTATTGGATCGAATGACAAAGTATTCCCATTTTTTCTCTCTTTCTCATCCTTTTAAAGCAAGTACAGTAGATGAAGAATTCATGGAAACAATTCAAAAGCTACATGGAGTCCCCAAGATTATTGTAAGTGACAGAGATCCAATTTTCATTGGAAATTTTTGGACTGAATTATTTTCTTGTTTGGGTACTCAATTGGCTCATAGCTCATCTTACCACCCTCAATCCGATGGGGAAAATAAGATTGTGAATAAATTTATAGAAGGATATCTTCGTTGTTTTTCATTTGATAAACAGACACAATGGGTCAAGTGGTTTCCCTTGGTGGAATGGTGATACAACACATCGTTCCATACTTCATCAAAAAAGTCCCAACTTCTGGCACTTTATGGATATCATCCTCCATCCATTACATCACCCTTTAAAGGGAATACAAAGGTTCAAGCAGTGGAGGACCACATAGGGAACCAAAAAGAGGTTCTCAAACTATTGAAGGAAAACTTGGTTATGACACAAAATAGAATGAAACAACAAGCAGATCAACATCGCAGTGAAAGGGAATTTGACGTGGGGGATTGGTTATTTCTAAGGCTACAACCATATAAACAGATGTCCCTCGAGCAACAAAATAAGTACACTAAATTAGCACCCAAATATTATGTCCCCTATAAGGTTTTGCAAAGGATTGGAGTATGACTTACAAATTGGAGTTACCTCCATCTTCATATGTACATCCAGTATTCCATGTTTATTTCTTGAAGAAGGTAATCGGAAACAATATCCTAGTCCAAAATATTTTACCAAATATTAATGAAGAAGAGAAAATCATACTAGAACCAGAAAAAATCCTTGAAACAAGGATTAAGCAATTGATAAATTGAGCAATCATGGAGTACCTATCCAAATGGAAGAACCTACCAGTGGAAGAGGCAACATGGGAAGATGAGTTTGTCATGAAAAAACACCCACACATAGTCAAGCATTGAGGAAAACACTTATTTGAATGGGAGGGGCATGTTAAGACCTAGAAAAAACCCCATTTTATGTGTAGAACCCCTTATTAAACCCTAGATATTGAATTATTACATTTATAGTATTATAATTTCATGTCAACTAGAACCCTTAATGGTATCCTTTCATTATGATTGTACCCCTTTGTCTCTTGTATATATACCAAGGAGACCTCATATTAGGAGAATATTATCTCATCACATATTGTATTTTGAAGTGTATATATTGTAACAGGAGGTTTCCCCCTTGAATTGGACTGCAATTATTGACTTTTTGTCATTTTTAAGGCATTGGATCATAACAAGATGGCACAAACATCAAATATGGCTTGCAAGCTAAAGATGGAACAAATGTTGAATTAGGGTCATAGGCTAAGATATTTTCATCAAACTTAACATATCTTCTAATAATTATTTCATTGGATTGAGATTGAATAAGTCTATAACCTTTGACATATTTGAAATATCCAACAAAAATGCACTTTTCACTTTTGGGCCATAACACTTTCCTTTTCTCATGGGGAATGTCAGCCCATGCTTCACTGCAAAATGAACAGAAGTGGCTTACATCTAGATTAATTGTAGTCCATACTTCTTCCAGAGTTATATTTTTTAAAGCCTTTGTGGGAGTGTGATTTACTATGTAATATGTACAATTAATGACTTCCACCCAATAATGAAGGCATAACTCTTAGATCGGATCATACAATTTACCATTTCATTTAATGTGCAATTATTTTTGTCATCAACATTGTATTTTTGTGGTGTATATGGAACAGCATGTTGTACTTGAATTCCCTGTGCAATACAGTAAGTTGTAAAATAAAATTTCACATATTCACCTCCATTAAATATGTTTCTAACCTTTGAAGTTGATTCCCATATTTTTTTATATAAGGGCCTTGGAGCCCAAAAACATGTCAAAAACTTCACTCTTAAGTTTTAATAAACCAAGTACATCTGGAGAAGTCATCAATGAAATTTAATAAGTACTTAAACCCATAGAAAGAAGGAAAATGAAGCGGAAAACACAAATCACTATGAACTAGTTGCAAGGGGTCAAGGTGTGCCAAGAGGCATGTTTGTAAAAATTGTCCCAATAATGTTTGTCGAGAATAAAACTAGCACAAACATCATCTCTGCAAGAAATGAGAGGAAGACCAATCACCATATTTTGATTACGTAGTTAATACAATGAGCGATAGTCTAGACGACCAAACTGCTAATGACAAAGTTTGTTCAAGTCATTGCTATGAGCAATAAAAAATAATGGAAAATATGATGAACCAAAGTTGTCAAATTTGTACAACTTGGTAATATTATTAACAATTCCAGTGGTTAGGACATGCTTAGGATCTTTTAAATGTTTGATTGCAACTTGGTGAGGTGAAAAAAATACTATTTTACCATCACTTGAATAAGTGATCTGATATACTGATAGAAGGTTGCAGGAAATACGTGAAACACATAATACATCAACGAAATTTGTTAGCCTATGGCTTACCTTAACCAAACACTAAGTCTAAATTGTCATTGTTTTATCAATTGGTATCAGAAGCTTCTTTGTTTTATCAATTGGTATCATATCTTCTTTTTTTTATCAAAATTACCATCATCTACTTGAACTATTCCAAAACCTACAACAATAATATATCTATCATCACCAACAAATATTTTTTTGGTGTTACATTCATTATGAGAAAACAAATGGTTGTATACTTATCCATATGTTAAGATGCTCCATAATCAATAAACCACTCATGAGAAGAAGAAGTAGATGTTGCATTAAAGGAGAAACCAAAAGTAGAAAGTGCATGTCCATCAGAAAAAGAGTTAGAAGAAGAATGAATGAATATTGATGTTGTGCTTCTTCATTGTTGCTTCTAAGGATTTCATCTGTTTAAAACATTTAGATTCCAAATGACCATCTCACCCACAAAATTGATATGCTTTTCAATCTTATTACTTTTTTATTTTGGTATTTTGTCACCATTGGTAGTAGAATCTGGCTAAGAGGGTTTGGTATCCTTGTTTTTCTTCTTCTTGTGAGGATTTTGTTTCTTTGGATGTTTGGTTTTATATTTTTGTTAGGCCACTAAGTATTTGTTGAATATAATTGCATTGTTGATCACTCCAATATATAAGAGTTTATCTTGCTCTCTAATCAAAGAATCACAAAAAGACTCAAGAGTGGATTCTTGATAAGAATCCCCTAGATCTTACCCGGTAGCATAAAAAGTAGATACAAAGACAAACTATGCAAGACCAAGCTTAGCAAGAATAACATATATGCATTGGTCATCCTTCATATTTATTTTACATTTTTAAAGTAAAATTCTAAGTGTTTTGGACTTAGATAAATAATCTTCAATGCAATGGAAATTATTGGGATTTAAAGTCATTAATTTATTTTCAAGGTGGTGGGATTGAATCACATTGTGTTTACCAAATATGGCTTCTAGCTTATCCCAAGCTTCATCTAGGTCATCAATTCCTTGAAGGTGAAATCGTAAATCAAGAGAGATGGACATTTTGATTAATCCACATGCTTCGTCATTATTATTATCCCATTAGTGTTTATTTTCTACATCAATGGGGGCTTGTTCTTTTCCCAAGGTAATCTGATACAGTCCTTTACTTCTAAGTACATCCTCCCTATGGGATTTCCATGAGAAGTAGTTGGTACGAGTAAGCAAAAACTCACTTCGAGTATTCATATTAAAATATGCAAGTAATATGGATTCAAGGCTGAAACTGACTAACTAGATGGAAAGCTCTCAAAAAAATAGGTGAATTCAAAAAAATGGCACTGAAATTGGACTTTGGATGTGAAAGTTGTGTCATTTTTTAAAAAGGCATAAACAATAACCAAAGTGCCATGTGGTAGGTAGAAGTCAACCCATGTGGTGATGTGATCAGATTATTTTCGACATGAAATGAGAGCGGAGATATATTAAAGAAATGTACAGAGATATCTCAGATATACAATAATATAATAGAAATATATCAGAGATGAAACCATAAACAGAGAGATACAGTAATACACAATTTATATTAATGAGAGAATGTACAAAACTGTAGAAATACAGAGTGAGGACTCGTTATAATGGTGACATATTCTCTCTGAGAAGAGATGTGATGGATACTCACATTCGCAAGAAGATGATTTCTAGAACGAGGCTCCAAAGGCCTTTTTATCATAAACAAAATCCAAAACCCTAACCCTAGAAGATGAAAAGCCAACAGTTTTGTGGACCCCGCTTTGGGTAGTTTTGGGGGCTCAATCATAGACTTTGGCTATTTTGAGGTGCTCGATCCTAAAAAAAATCATTTAGGCCCTCAAAATGGCCCCGGAAGTTCACGAACCGAAAAACTGCTAAAAATAGTAAATTTTCATAAGATTGTTTTTAGCCAGTTGGAATAGGTGGGTGGCCACCAATATCTACCTAGATCATGATGGATGCAGAATGAGTTGGTAAAGTAAAAAAAAAAATCCTTCATTCTCTAACTTCACCTATAAGCTCACTTTTACAAATAAGCTACTTATGAAGTGACCCACTTTTATAGAATAAGTGAGAATCATTTTTACAATGAAATTACTTTATAAATTGAAATTGCATGCATAAAATAACTTTTAAAAGGAATATTAAAGTTACTTTAAATTTATTCACTTTTATTGTTTAAGTGAAATGCATTTCCCCTGCATCGGGTGTTAGGGATGCACTCTAAACGCATGCGGGACCCTGCTCTGCCCCCCCACGTGGTGATTCACGACAAGGACAGTTTCCCTCCATCCTTGTCTGCCACCTCCCGCATTCATGTGTCTTAATGACTCCTCTAGTTGTCGTGCCTCCTTGCATGTTCCTTGTCATGAATCGCCCTCATCCTCCCATCACCTCCATCCTCGGCTATCAAATTTGGTACGAGACGGATCGTCTGGTTATGATGAATTTCCTCCTCGTAAAGTGGTGGATACAACCTTATTGACCAAAATTTGGCCATCTATATTTTCCTACTCTTGGATTCATAAAAGCCTTGATACCAAAAGAAGACATTTTTGAACTTTTATAAGTTCATTCTGCAGCCCTCGGTCTTAACTTCGCCACACATTTTTCGAATCAAAAATATGTTTCTATATGCCTAATTTATTCAAGATCTGGTCCAAAGATCCAATTTTGAAGAATATTTATAATTATCATGTTCTTCTATCCTTTTTCGAATTTTGGATAAGTATTCTCATCATTTATTTCTCTCACCTTTCACCTCTATCCATCTCAACACTTAACCATTGTTCTCCTTATCTCTCCACCCTCTCCACTCACGTATCCTTTATCCTCCCATACTTAGCCATATTTCAATCTATGGCAGGGGGTGGACACCCACCACACTCCTTCACCCTTCCCTCTCACCTTCCTCACCCCCGCTCTCACTATCTACATTTCTCCTCCTTCACTTTCGTCATCTACATTTCTCCCCTTCCCCCTTAACTAATCATCTCTTCATCATGTTCACGGGTTGGTAGGTTGGCAGGCCTTCATCTCCACCCACTTGCTCATGTCATAAGTCTGCTACTACACTTAGCCATTTTTCAATTGCACGGGTTGGCGGGTTCAAGCCCTCATCCTCCATTTTTCGTGACCTTCACTTTGCACCCAAAGTTCCATGATATACATTTTGACCATCAGCCTTGTTGTGGGTGTTAATATCCAAATTATTTCATTCCTCTTGCATGCAAATCCGACCGACCATTCCTCTACACTTAGTATATTTTTTATCATCTATACAACCGCAGGTTCGCGGGTTCGCGGGTTCCCGGGTTGGCGGTTTCATGAAAAGTTTTATATTTGAATTCTCTCTTGTTCGTCCCCACACTATAAAAACTACCCCTTGGAATTACGCTACCCACAATTTTCCCTCATCCCCTATCATCACATCTCCCATACTTAGTCAAATTCTCAAAGCTATTCAAAGGCATGAAAACCAGTGAATGAGAATATGACACATGGCAATGAAGGAGGTCATGACACATGGAAACTCAACATTGGAGACATGTTGAAACATACAATTTGAGACACATGGTGTGATATTATTGGATGACATGTCATGGTGACTCGGCGTGAGGTGGACGACGACGGGATTCCAAAAAATTATTATTTTATTCGACAATTTTCCAAGGGTCGAATCCTCCAAGCTCCATAATTTCTTCTGTTCTCGTGTTTCTTGCTAAGTGTAAGAAACACTTAGTATTATATATCATGAAGAATATAATATCTCAATGCATGTAGGATAGACTTTTAAACCAAAAATTCAAATTTTAGGAAGGGAAGCACGAAATTCATACAAGGGCCCACATTTTCCCATCAATTTTGATCAACAATGGTTGAGTGTTGATCTTGCGGAGACCATAACTTGAGCTTCGGGTGTCGGAATCACAAAAAATTTATATTTTTGGAAAGGTATTTCGACGTAGAATATTGTGGTACATGTTTCAAGTGCTAAGAGTTGATACATTTTTCTAAAAAAATAAAATATTAGTCAGTTGCATTTTTAATGGGCATGCGTGACAACTCAACTTCATGAGCTCATATCTTGAGATCCGGGCGACGGATTTACGCAAACTTTATATAGTTGGAAAGATAAGATGATGAAGATAACATCAGAATTGATTTATATGGATAAAAAATTGATTATGATTCTCATAAAATTAAAACACAATCCTATTTTAAATGGAAAATTAATTAAAATGTGAAAATAAAATTTTATTTAAAAACTTTTATTAAAAAGGGAAAGGGACCCATTTTATATATGTATATATTGATGATATAATTTACTTAATTATGAATTAATGAGGCACTAATTAAATGTAATATTTCAAGAATAAACTTGTACGGTAATTTCAAGAGAGGAAGAAAACCCTAACTACTCAAGTAGTTAGAAAATCTCTTCTTAAAAAGAGAAGAGAGGCTTCATCAAAGGTTCCAATAATCAGTATTGTGAGAGGGGCAGGGCAGAAGATAAGAGGAATAATAAGGTACATCCATGGATACACAATCAATCTTCTGATCAAAAGAAAGAAATCTCAATCTTCTCCATTCTTTTTATTCTTCTACACCACTTCTCATAGCCTTATGCTTGAATCTCAGAGTTTGGCACAAGGCTGAGTTGTTGAGTGTTTTTCTTGTATTCTTCTACAGAATTTTCTTGTATGATCATGGAGTATTTTCAGCCACATACATGGCTATCAAATTTTGGTAATGAAGAACATTTCTCATGAATAAACTCCACAAAGAATTACTTTGGGGTTTATCTTGACTGTATCTTGTAACTTTGAGTTTTAAGCATGAGATATTTGAGGTTGACCTATCAATTTATATTTTATTACTAATTGCAGTACTCTATTAAAATTCTTTGAGATGATCAAATCATTCTCTCCCATTTCTCATGAAGAAGATATGGATGCATTTATATACTATTAAGAAGATTGTGTGTGATGTTGATCACAATTTAATTCTGATGTTGAAGCCCTCCTTCAATCTTTTCTTATTGTAAAAAGACTTTTCTTGCACATAAAGATCATATTGGGTTATTGAAGAACCATTTTCATATAACCCCAAATCCAAGCAATAAAGATTTGGGGTTTTCTGCCTAGCACTCTCCCTAATCCAAGATATTCAAAGATATATCTTTTAGCCAAAGAGGAGAACTGTTAAAATATTGTGTAACTGCAAAGAATATTCTTATCCCCTTTTGTGGATAAAGATAAAATATATTTATTATTGATTAGATCAATCCCCTTTTGTGGATTTATCATGTCGGGAATTGTAATTGACCAAACCCCCTTTTGTGGATTGGTCAAACCCTAATTGTAATAGGCTAAATAAGAAGTTGGCCCCAAAATATATTAAAGAGGTTTATAACCACCCAGAAGAAGAAGTCGGCCCTGCCAGTGAAGAGACACTTCCACACATGCCAGAATTGTATAAATAAGAGAGGCCAACACCTCATTTAGATACACACTCAGCTCAATCATCTAGTGCGCAAGTATTGAAGGAAGTTGCAGTTACCAATTGTCGGAAGAAAGAAGAGAGAGAGAGGTGTGTTGCTCAGTGTTGGATATTCTTTGTTGTCTGGTTCATTATCTTGGCATTGTATTGGCTATCTATATTAAGGAAGTTTTGTTGGGTTTTCTTCCCCTTGAGGGTTTCCCAGGATAAATGCTTGTGTACTCTTGTGATTGTGTTTCTCTCAGTGATCATGTCTATGTTATTGTTATCTAGTAAACTAAAAGTAACCTAATAATAGCATAAACTTTAACATGGTTTCAGAGCTAAGCTGAAGAGAGCATCTTTCACAGGAAAAAGAAAAATGTCACTGTTGTCATACAAGAAAATTAGGGCTTTTTATTGAAGAAGAATTTCATCCCCAAATCCATCTAAAAAGGTGTGCCCTACCTCAAGCAACATTTTTGCATCTTCAGTGCACATTTTCAATGGCTAGATATCTCGGAAAGTGAAACCCTAGTTTTCACAAAGTACTAGAAAACCAGAAGTACCAGTGTACCGGAAGTACCAGAAAACCAGAAGCACTAGTCCAGAAATCCGCAAATCAAGTTTGGAGGAGTAAAAGTTGGATTTTTTGAAATCTAAAAACACCAGGCTACTCGCCTCAGTTCAGCGCATCTTTTGGTGAGTTCAGTTTTCATATCCAAGTAATTTGATTTTTTATTATTTCTATAGCCCAGAGGGATAGGGTTTATTCTACAAGAAAGAATGGCTACCAGTATGAGGGAAGAAGATAGGTTGAAAGGATCTAGAAACTTCAGATCTTGGAAGCATAGGTTGCAGATGATTCTAGATGAGAATGATCTCCTAGAACATGTTACAGTGGGTGTACTAGAACTAGAGGAAGAAGTTCAAAAGACCAAGCATAAGAAGAATGAAAAGAAAGCAAAGAGAATCATGTCATATTCAGCAAAGGATCACTTGATCCCTCATATATCTGAACTACAGATAACAAAGCAAATGTATGAAGCACTCAGCAGGTTATATGAAAGCAAAGACATTAGCTGGAATCTTGCCTTAAGAAATCAGCTTCGTAATATGAAGATGGACAACTCAGAATCTGTCACATCCTATCTTATGAGAGTTTCTCATATCAGAGATCAGCTTGCAACTATTGGAGATGTCATTAGTGACAAAGAACTTGTAACCACAACCCTAAATGGGTTTCCAACATTTTGGATTCCTTTTGTACAAGGAGTGTGTGCAAGAAGCAAGTTACCCAAGTTTGATAAGTTATGGGCATATTGTGCACATGAAGAATCTAGACTTGCAGACCAACAGAAGAGATTAATTGTTGACAAAGAGGAAGCTCTTACAGTTCAAAAGAACAAAAGAATTTCCTTCAGGAGGAACAATAAAGAAGCTAACTCCGTAAGAGTTCCAGATAAGAAGAAAGATGTTTCAAAGATCAGATGCTACAACTGTCAAAAGTTGCGACACTTTTCCTATTACTGTCCTCAAGGAAAAGGGAAAAGAAAGAATCAAGCACATGTGGTAGAGGAAGAGGAATCTCCTCCCTCAAAGAAAGCTTTAGCAGAAATTAAGGATTATGTACTTTAAGTTAAAGATAGTTGATCTGAAGAAAGATAGAAAATGGTGGAGTCTATGGAGCCTCGCCACACAAAAACAAAAGATAAGTATTCATGTTTACTTTTAGTATCTTGTTTACTTTAATACTTTATCATTACAAGTTAGATTTTTGTGAGAATGTGAATTAACCTCGTTTTATTTCAGTGTCTATGCAGACTTATGAAGGAAGTATCAAAGAAGAGGATGAAGAAAGAGATAAAATATTTATTTCATGTATGATCACTCATGAGAGTGACAAAGAAAGCATATTGTAAGTAAGTTTACAAGTCTCAAAAGAAATAACTTATGCCATGACTTGCAGAAGTTAGACAACACGAGAAGGACGTATGATATGGTGACAGTCAGTAAAGACCAGACAATATCCAGTACTTATATAGGAGCAGGAGGCTCCTAAAGATGCAGAATATAAATGTTCAAGATGAAGAAAAAGATGGATACTCAGATATAGTGGATGAGATGCAGGTAACTACAGGTTGCTCCAGTATCATTCTTATAGATGCAGATGGAGCAGGTTGATCCAGTATGAAGTCAGAAAGAAATGTTTGAACTCAAGAAGGCACCCAGGACATTAAAGAAGAGAACTTCAAGAATGATGATTAGAAGCTATTAGTTTGGTGCAAGAGGGAGCTATGTCTCTGAGTTCGAAATGAAGGATCGTGATTTGATGTAGTTAGAAAAGTAGATGGATGGTGCCCAGATATTTTGATCAAGATGAAAGTTATCCAGTAGATGGATGGTGCCCAGCAGATGGGTAGCATGGTATTATACCATGGAAATATTTTGGCCCACAAGAGATTTTTTTTAGATCCCATAGCTAGACCTTCGTAGAGAAGGAAAGGAGAAGAGACCTTCGTAAAGAAAGAAGAGACCTTCGTAGAGAAGGAATGAGAAATCCCACAGGTAAACCTTCATAGAGAAGGAAAAGAGAAGAGACCTTTGTAGAGAAGGGGAATGAGAAATTTGCTAAGGTTGGCCTCTATCCAAGTGTTGAGTTTTGGATACTCTAGGGACATGCTAGAATACCCTCATAGAGAGGAGTGTGACCACCCTCATAGAGAGGAATGTGGATGTTTCTCCAAGGGGCAATGGGCAGATACTCTCCTCTGGCCAAGGATTGAGTAGCCTAGAACACAAACCTTGACCATGTGGAATGGTTAGTTGGCTCTTGAGGTTTGTGTCGTGATCCTGCGTGGATCCTTGAAAGGGAGTCTAGTCTTGCCCAGGCTAGCATCTTATCTTCTCTAGTTCATGTGGGATGACTAGGAGTGAATCTATGGTAGTAGTCCTCACCCAGTGGATGGGTGAGATAGATGACTAGATGAGAAGGGAGAAGATAAAAGGAATGGCAAAACTCATAGAATATCTTTTGTGTGAAGATAAGACATCTTATGTGTGAAGATAAGATATCTTATGTATGAAGATAAGAAAGAAGTAACTTCTGCGTGAAGACGAAAGAAAGAAAGAGTATCTTCTACGTGAAGAGAAAAAGAACAAAACTTTTGATGATTTATAGATATGTCAGTCAATGATCATGATGCCAGATGACCAAGTGGATTATATTGATGCCTCCTGTTATCCAGTTGATGATGTTACCCAGTTGATGATGTTGCCCAGTTGATGATGTTATCCAGTGGATGCTACTGCTTAGTTGATGTTGACATCCAGTGACCTGTCAAAAGATAAAGAATATCCTTCTTGTTAAGAGGGAGTGTTAAAATATTGTGTAACTGAAAAGAATATTCTTATCCCCTTTTGTGGATAAAGATAAAATATATTTATTATTGATTAGATCAATCCCCTTTTTTGGATTGATCATGTCCAGCATTGTAATTGACCAAATCCCATTTTGCGTATTGGTCAAACCCTAATTGTAATAGGCTAAATAAGAAGTCGGCCCCAGAATATATTAAAGAGGTTTATAACCACCCAGAAGAAGAAGTCGGCCATGCCAGTGAAGAGACACTTCCACACGTGCCAGAATTGTATAAATAAGAGAGGCCAGTGCCTCATTTAGATACACACTCATCTCACTCATCTAGTGTGCAAGTATTGAAGGAAGTTGCAGTTACCAGTTGTCAGAAGAAGGAAGAGAGAGAGGCATGTTGCTTAGTGTTGGATATTCTTTGTTGTCTGGTTCATTATCTTATCATTGTATTGGCTATCTATATTAAGGAAGTTTTGTTGGGTTTTATTCCCCTTGAGGGTTTCCCAGGATAAATGCTTGTGTACTCTTGTGATTGTGTTTCTCTCAGTGATCCTGTCTATACTATTGTTATCTAGTAAATTGAAAGTAACTTAATAATAGCAGAAACTTTAACAAGAACCACCTCTCTAAAAATTAAGGGGGACTAATGTCCTCATGAGGTTTTCATTTCGGTCCTCATGGATTCAAGCGTCAACATTTTTGGCGACCATACTGGGGAACGATTTATTTTCAAGATATTTGAGGAACTAGAAATATCCATGGCTCAAAGTTTCGAGAAGAAGATTCAAGAAAATTGTTGCTTATTTTAAGTATGGCTGACATTTTTTGTAATTTCAAAAAGAAACGAGAAGCACCAAAGATTTGTAAGAATAAACTCCCTGGAAACTCCATTGAAAAAATTCAAATCAAAGGGTTTCATTCATGTCATAATGCTTCTTTATATTCTTCATCAATCCCATCAATGGCTTTGCAAGACTTATCAAAAGAGAGAAATACTCAAAGAATGAGGCGATTTCATAATACCCCTTTAAATCTACCAGAAATAGACTTTCAAATGTCCAATATTCCTATTGATTTTTTTTCTAGATTCTTTGGGGATGCTTCAAAATATGCAGAGAAACACTTGATTAATTTTAAAGGTACATGTTATGATTTCAACCTCATTGAAGACAATGTTACATGTAGATTATTCCTACAAACTCTACGAGAAAATTCTCTTGAATGGTATAGTTCATTAATGTCTAATTCCATTACTAGCTGGGATGTGTTAGAAGATCCATTTGCAGAAAAGTTCATCCCAAAAGTGCATTCATATGTTTTTGTTGATGTTTTAAATGTTGTTTCCCACCCATCCTCTCCCATATGGAAGAAAGATAACGAAGTCACCAATTTTAAAGAAGAATCTAATCAAAGAGTGGATGAAATTCCTAAGTCAAGTCATGTTGTTGAAAAGGAAGATGAAAATTCCAAATTACAAGAAGAAAATTGCAGTCTCCTATATACTCCATATGAAGACATTTCGAGTAGCAAATTTGAAAATGAAATTGAGGAGCCTCCATCAAATACACAAAAAGATTCCATCCTTGTAATAGATGATGAAACATCACAAGAGAACTTGCAACAAGAAGAATTGATGGAAGAAATGAATCTTGAGAAGAATGATGAACAAGATCACCTTTACAAGAAAGAAGAATCTTTTCAAGAGATTTTTTATGAATCAAGAAACTTGGAAGTGGTTGTAAATAAAGAAAATGATGAATGCATTCTTATGTCGAAAACTCCTTAGCCAAGAATTAATTTTATTGAATTATGGTTCCAGAGCATTATTGGCCAAACAACGCAATAAAATCTTCACCATACTTGGTATAATTTTTCTCTAGTACATATTGAGAGTGCCCCTGACTCATTGGTACAAGTCCCAACATATCTCAGAATTTTGGAGTTCATTCCAAAAATCAGATCAATGCTTGAATGGCTCCATTGGAAATATTCCTATACCTAAGGTGCCCATTTCTTTCAAGTAAGTTAGGGTAGGTAGATCATGTATGTACATACTTTGTTTCTTCAATTCAGTTTTTCATAATAAGGCAATATTTATATTGAAGTTTGAAGATAACTCTATGAAAGAAAAAGAATTACAAGAATTCAATTTGAAGATGACTCCATAGCCTAATGGAGAAGGTAATTGGTCTTGATATTCTTGTGTTCTCAGCAATCTCCAGGGGGTCATTGTCCCACAGTTGGAACTAGTTGTTGACCAAAAATTGGTCATCTATATTTTCTTTCTCTTGGATTTATAAAAGCCATGATACCAAAAGAAGACATTTTTGAACTTTTATAAGTTCATTCTGCAGCCCTCAGTTTCAGGTTCACCACACATTTTTCGGATCAGAAATTCATTTTTGTATGCCTAAGTTATTCAAGATCTGGTCCAAAGATCCAATTTTGAAGCATCTTTCTCTAAGTATCATGTTCTTCTATCCTTTTTCGAATTTTTGCTAAGTATTCTCATCACTTATTTCTCTCACCTTTCAACTCTATATATCTCAACACTTAACCATTTTTCTCCTTATCTCTCCACCCTCTCCACCCCCTTATCCTTTATCATCCCATACTTAGCCATATTTCAATCTATGGTAGGGGGAGGACACCCACCACACTCCTTAACCCTTCCCTCTCACCTTCCTCACCCCCACTCTTGCTATCTAAATTTATCCTCCCTCACTTCTATCATCTACATTTCTCCCCTTCACCCCTAACTACTCATCTCCTCATCAGGTTCGCAGGTTCGCAGGCTTTCATCTCCACCCACTTGCTCATGTCATAAGTCCACTACTACACTTAGTCATTTTTCAATTGTGCGGGTTCACGAGTTCAAGCCCTCATCCTCCATTTTTCGTGACCTTCACTTTGCACCACAAGTTATGATATCTACATTTCGACCATCATCCTTATCGTGGGTGTCGATCTCCAAATTATTACATTCCTCTTGCATGTGAATCTGACCTACCATTCCTCTACACTTAGTATATTTTTTATCATCTATACAACCATGGGTTTGTGGGTTTCCAGGTTGGCGAGTTCATGAAAAGTTTTATATTTGAATTCTCTCTTTTCCATCCCCATAGCTTACAAACTACCCCCTCGACTTCCACTACCCACAATTTTCTCTCATCCCCTCTCATCACATCTCCCATACTTAGCCAAATTCTCAAATCTATTCCAAGGCATGAAAACCAACGAATGAGAATATGACACATGGCAATGAATGAGGTCATGACACATGGAAACTCAACATTTGAGACACGTGGAAACATAAAATTTGAGACACATGGTGTGATATTATTGGATGACTCATCATGGTGACTGGGAAATAGGTGAACAACGACTGGAGTCCAAAAAATTATTATTTTATTCGACAATTTTCCAAGGGTCGAATCCTCCAAGCTCCATAATTTCTTCTCTTCTCGTGCTCCTTGCTAAGTGTATCAAACACTTAGTATTATATATCATGAAGAATATAATATCCAATTGCATGTGGGATATACTTTTAAGACAAAAATTTGAATTTTATGAAGGGAAGCACGAAATTCATCCAAGGGCCCACATTTACCCATCAATTTTGATCGACGGTGGTTGAACGTTGATCTTGCATAGGCCATAACTTGAGCTTTGTGTGTCGGAATCGCGTAAAATGTATACCGTTGGAAAGGTATTTCGATGTAGAATATGGTGGTATAGGTTCCAAGTATTGAAAGTTGATAAACGTTTCTCAAAAATTAAAATATCATCCAGATGCATTTTTAATGGGTCTGCGTGACAACTCAACTTCACGAGCTCATATCTTGAGATCCGGGAAATTGATTTGCGCAAATTTTATATCATTAGAAAGACAAGATGATGAATATAAAATCAAAAGTGATTTCCATCGCTAAAAATTTGATTATAATTCCTAGAAAAGTAAAACATAGTCCTCCTATTTTAAATGGGAAATTAATTAAATTGTGAAAATAAAAGTTTATTTAAAAACTTTTATTAAAAGGGGAAAGGGGACCATTTTAGATATGTATATATTGATGATATAATTTCATTAATGAGGAATTAATGAGGCACTGATTAAATGGAATGTTTCAAGAAGAAACTTGTACGGGAATTTCAAGAGAGGAAGAAAACCCTAACTACTCAAGTAGTTAGAAAATCTCTTCTTAAAAAGAGAAGAGAGGCTTCATCAAAGGTTCCAATAATCAATATTGTGAGAGGGGCGAGGCAAAATATCAGAGGAGGAAGAAGGTATAGCCATGGATACACAATCAAGCTTCTGATCAAAATAAAGAAATCTCCATCTTCTCCATTATTTATATTCTTCTACACCACTTTTCATAGCCTTATGCTTGAATCTCATAGTTGGGCACAAGGTTGAGTTGTTGAGTGTTTTTATTGTATTATTCTACAGGATTTTCTTGTATGATCATGAAATATTTGTAGCCACATACATGGCTGTCAATTTTTTGGTTGTGAAAAAAATTTCTCATGACTAAACTCCACAAAGAATTGTTTTGGGGTTGATCTTGACTATATCTTGTAACTTTGAGTTTTAAGTATGAGATATTTGAGGTTGACCTATCAATTTCTCTTTTATTACTAATTGCAGTACTATATTAACATTCTTTGAGATGATCAAATCATTCTCTCCTATTTCTCATGAAGAAGATATGGATGTGTTTATATACTATTAAGAAGATTGTGTGTGATGTTGATCACAATTTAATTCTGATGGTGAAGCCCTCCTTCAATCTTTTCTTATTGTAAAAAGACTTTTGTTACACATAAAGATCATATTGGGTTATTGAAGAACCATTTGCATATAAATCCAAGCAATAAATATTTGGGGTTTGCTTCCTAACACTCTCCCTAATCCAAGATATTCAAAGATATATATTTTAGCCAAAGAGGAGAACCACCTCTCTAAAAACGAAGGGGGACTAATGTCCTCATGAGGTTGTCATTTCGTTCCTAACGGTTTCAAGCGTCAATAGACCTATCTCGTCAACCTTAATGGAATTATCATACACTCATATCATCTCATCTTTGGTTGCATCATCCTTGGTTTCCTTCCCTCTACATTTATCCCCTCTCATTCTCCTATTATTTCAAAGGTTCTCCAGCTCCATTCTCCGCTTCTTGTTCTCGACATCACTCCAGCTCCCATCATTTTCCCTCTGCTTCTTCATTTTGTGCATATCCCCTTTTGTGTTCCAACTATGGCTTGCGACGGATCCTCCCATCGCACCCATGGTAGCTCCTGCAATCGCCCTCGCACCCGCTCTAGATCTAGGCTCATAGATGTTGCAAAAATCTCCTCTGAGTCTTACCGCACCCTCACTCCCTCGGGAATCCAAGCTGAGAAAATTACGATGGATGGAATACCTTGATCGTCACTCCATTCTTGATTAGGAGGTCTCCCAAACTACTAGCGCTTGGGTTCATGATATGGCCACCATCCAAGGGCGACTCTCTCATTACTTAAATACAGTTGACATTCACTAGCATTGAAAAACTCTCATGGGTCGCGTTCTTATGGATCACCATGAGGCTCGACAAGAAGTTCTCATGCAGTTGGACGAAGTACAACTCAAGGTGAAGTTGATCCACCAAAAATTGAACCTATTCGAAGATAAGGTTGCTGACATGGATCTAAATAATCTTGAATATGCTCAGCCTCAGGTCCCGGCAACGGAGGGCCGCCAAATTCAATAGGATTTTATGTCTCCCTGCATCTCAATTTTGTGGATTATTATGAGAGGTTTGGGCATCACTTCTGGCCTCACTATAGAAAAATGATCTAGGTTCATGACTCTCGGGTTTTCTATTTTGTGGTTTATATTGATAGTTCTAGGGATTATCCCCCTACCTCATTTTAGTAAAATAGATACTAGGATGCAGAACAATAGTGATAGGAGGTATACTTGCAATTTGTATCTAAGACAGTTAGCTATCTTTCATAGACAGAGCTCGCATACTATATTGGACAAGTTATTGTTTTGTTGTTGGTATAGTTTCCCTGCGGGCAGGCCAGCAACAAAACCTATGCTTTATATTTCAATGGAAATATAATGACTCTGGATTATTTACCAAAAAAAAGTGATATGCATTTTAAAATAAAGTTATGAGATAACTCAAGGTTGTACGAATTGTTTTCAAAAAGTAACTTTAAAAAAGAGAAACTTGAACTCAAGACATATTATTAAATAAAGTAACTTTCAACCAAGTGAACTAATACAAAATATATATCAAATTTGATGAAGGAGGAGGGGGGCAGGGGGTTTCTTCTTTTGCCTCAAATTGTGTGCTTACCCTAAAAACTCTTATTTTTTAGAAAAATAAATCAACATGATCAAAGATAAAAACAAGTGAAATTTCTAAAAAATAAAATTTGAAAATTCACAATAATGGAGTCAGATCTCAGTCAACTTATAGAAAAAGTGCAAGTTTTTTCTCTATTTATGATTTGCTAAGCTCACATAAAGCGCAGAGCAGAGAGCATACTCAAAAATGAAAAAAAAAATCGCTTTGTTTCTGATTTTTCGAGATCGCATAGAGCACACAGAAAAGAGAATACACAGACCAAAAAGAGTAGCAAACCAGGAATAAAAAATAAAAATAAAAACTGAAAAATTAACTCTAACAAAGTTACCAACTTAATGACAATTGTGACCTCAAAATGAGAACTCTAGCCCAAAAATATGATATTTTTTAGTAAAAAACACCAAAATCAACCCCCAAATCAAAAAGTGGTGTTACTGGTAGAACCCTTTTTGGGGGAGGTCGTTAAAATTGCAACTTGTTTGAAATCACAACCATGAAATTGTGACAAAATGTGGACATAACCCTGAAATTGACCCTCGAATTGAAAAGGGATGTTACCAGTAGCACCTTTTTTGGGGGTTTGGTTAAAATTGCAACTTGTTTGAAATCGTAGCCTTGACATTGCAACACAATATGGACATAACCATGCAATTGACCCTCGAATTGAAAATCGATGCTACCAGTAGCACCAAAAAAAATTTTGAGTTAAAACTATGACCTAATTGAAACGTGGCCTTGACCACTAGCACCACCGCAAATACAACACTAAAAATTGACTCTTAAATCTAAAAGTGTTATTTTTTTTGTATTTGGCAGAATCGACAAGTGGGTGGTCTCGTAATCATGTGACATGGGGTCGATTTCGATCACTACCACTATAACCTCCAGGCATACCCATGTGGTTTTACGCACGGTACACATGGCTTTGAAAGGTTCGAACCAAATGACGTCACAAGGAGTGCCTTAATTGTGCACTCTATCGCCAACTAATCTACACCTATTTGCCAACTGATCTACACCTTCGGAAAAAATCCAAATCTTTTATTACTTGATAATTTGTTTATTTTTTAATTTATTTTTTAATGATTTACACTAAGAAAATAATTAAATTGGAAAAATAGAACACACCACTAAACATTTCCTTTTTTTAAGGAAAAAAAAATATTTTTTAGAAATAAAAAACAAAAAAAATTGTTGTAAAATATTTTAGAAATAAAGACGAAGAAAAAAATGTTGAAAAAAAATGCAAATCATGATTTTTTGATAATAAAAAAATGAATTAAAAATGAGTAAATGTAAATTTTTTTGGGAAAAAATGTTCGACAACACAGGCATTCCAACAAAGGACGAACACCTTCAGTAACCGATCACACAACTAGATCAAATATCAACACACCGATGTTTTGACATGGTAAAACCCATACGGGGAAATATCCACGGCCCCAGCCAACACGGCCACTTGGAGCAGTTTATTAATGCAAAAGAAAAAGATTATAGAGATATTTTACAAGAGAGTTTCTCACAGTCGATCATCGGCAAATGGCCCTCCATGCTCTTTAAATAGATATCATGGACCAATCGGGTGCTAAGTCACATATCAATGGTTGTTAAGATCGAGGAGAATATGAACCGTCAGATCACTCTGTGTCAGGAACATATCGTGACTGTTGGATTTCCTAACTACAAATGCATACTAAAGAAACACACTTTTACCTAACGACACTTTAGACCAAGTAGATCTTAACTAACTCCAAAGTGTCTAAATATCCTAACATCCCCCCTTAAGAACAACTTGGGATGGGATTGAAGGATTTACAATAGTGACAAATAGGAGAAGGAAGGAGGCATTAGAGCCTATCCCCTCTTAATGACAACTTCCTAAACTCCTAACATAGATCGAAGTTTGGAAAACTTCGCTTCTGTAAGAGACTTTTTGAAAATGTGCTCTATGTGCTTGTTGCGTTGATGTTGAAACCTTTTCGAGTGAAACAAAAAGTGTTCTTGACTGAAACGAACGCTCTGGACGCCATGGAACAATCCTATCAACCCATAAATGTAAGGAAATGACATAAAATGGAGATGAGGCAACCCGGCTTCATGATCTCGATCTACAACAGGAGCGGGTCTTCAAACAGGCTCTGATACCATGTTCGACAACACAGGTATTCCAACAGAGGAAGAAAACCTTTAGTAACCGCTCACACAACCAGATCAAATATCAACACATCGATGTTTTGACGTGGTAAAACCTCTACGGGGAAACATCCATGGCCCGAGCCAACACGGCCACTTGGAGCAGTTTATTAATGCAAAAGAAAAAAATTACAGAGAGATTTTACAAGAGTGTTTCTCACAATCGATCATTGGAAAATGACCCTCCATGCTCTTTAAATAGATATCATGGACCAATCGGGTGTTAAGCCATGGATCAATGGTCGTTAAGATCGAGGAGAATATGAACCATCAGATCATTCTATGTCGAGAACATATCGTGATCATCGAATTTCCTAACTACAAAAACATACTAAAGAAACACACTTTCACCTAACGACACATTAAACC
>ML806622.1:67259-77785 GCA_009831015.1 Picea engelmannii
GGTTGTATTCTTAAATGAATAAAAATCAAATTAAAAATTAAAAAACAAAATTATTGATTTAAATCATAACAAATTATAAATAAAAAATTAAATCAAATTGAATGTTTTAACATTAAAAAATTGAAATGGGTGGAGACTTGGGAGGGCATAGCTCCCTCCCCCTAATAATTAATTTTCCATATATTTTTGGAATACGTATCGAGCTTGATTGTCCTTGATGATGGATGAAATGTCCACTCGAAACTTTGAACATTTCAAAAACTTACACACAATCTTATCCAAAAGGACCTTTCAAAAACTTGAACACAATCTTATCCAAAAAAACAATCTTAACATCTTATATTATATTATCAAAAAACAATCATTACAACGTATAATATATAATAATAATATATTAGTTATGAAATATAATATACTATAATATAATATATATTATAACTCATACAATATATTATAATATAAGATGATGATGTATTATAGTATATATGAGTTATAAAATATAATATACTATATTATTATATAATATATATTATAACTCATACCATATATTATAATATAGGAGGATGGTGTATATACAAAAGTATGGTGATCTTGGAAAGCTTTTCTTAATGCTTTTCGAGCATAGAAACAAAATTCTAAAGAATCACAAGTAATCACTTACCGTCCCGATAGACCAATTAGATCTTAGTGGACATTAATCATCATCATCATTAGTATATTATATATTAGTTATAAAATATTATATATTAATATTATATAATATAATATATTATAACTCATATAATATAGTATATATTTTATAACTCATACAATACAATATATTATATAATAATATAGTATATATTTTATAACTCATATAATACAATATATTATATAATATTATATATGAGTAATAAAATATAAAATAAAATAACATCTTTACAATTCCTTATTCAATATATAACTATTCATAACCAGCATATAACCATTCATAACCATACAGCATAATTAAAATTTATGAGTAGATCATCATAAATTACATAACACAGCAGAATAATAAAAATACATACCTCTAACTGATGTTACTGTTGTCCTCCAACTCTGCCTGATGCTCTGCCCAAAACTGTCTAACCTCCCAGCTAGCTAGGAATAGAGCCTCTCCAGCTCCCTAGCTCCAAGATTTCGTAAGGATTCCTGGCCCCCGAGCCCAAAACTCCCAGCAACAGGTGCCCCCTGTCTCAGTCCTACACAAGCTTCTCCAGCCAAAAACCAGTAATACAGTCTTCCAATCTCCAAAAAAAACAAAAATGCTCCAATACAGTCTCCAATATGAAAAATAATGCTCTCTCCCCCAAAAGTCCCCTTCTCCCGAGTGTTTTTCCCCTTCATATCCTCCTTTCCCCCTCTCCCATTCACAGCCTTCTCCCTTTCATTAAGACTCACCCACCTTATCCCTCCATTCAATGCCAACCACCTTATCCCCTTCTCTTTATTGGTTCCATCATTGGATACAAAAGAATAATTAATAATTTATTAAACTAGATTTTATTAAACAGATATTTAATCATTAAATTCATTAATTAATTAGAGTTGGTGGCAGAAACAAGGCATAACTTCAGTCTTCTTTGATGGCGCCTCCAAAGGAAACCCTGGGACAGCGGGAGCTGGAGGAATCATTTACTCCAGCGAAGGGAAAATACTAGAAACCTTTTGTTGGGGTCTCGGACAGCGAACCAACAACCAAGCAGAAATTCTGAGTTTGATAAAAGTTTGCCAGATAGCCAAGGAAAGAGGACATCGGGAGCTACAAGCATTTGGAGACTCCGAGATCTTGATCAAAATGATTCATTCAAAAGGACAGTTTAAAGACGCTGGCCTAAACAAGAATCTGCAAAGGTTAAGACATATTCTAAAAGACTTCACCTCCTTCAACTGCTACCATATACTCAGAGACTCAAACAAAGAAGCAGACAAACTAGCCAATGAAGGTTGCCTCTTGGCCCAAGGAGAACTCAGCGTAAACGGTGGGGACCCAGTAAAAATATGTATTCCTTGAAAAGGACAGCAGCTTGTAAACGAATGTAGAAGGTAGAAGGCTCTTGAGAAGGATGTAAGGCCTCGATTAGCTGGATTTTCCAATCAATAAAATACATAACCATTTTAGTTAAAAAAAAAAAAAATCATTAATTAATTAATTAAACCAATTCACATTCAACAAATATTTAACCAAATTAATTAATTAATTAATTAAACTAATATACATTAAACAATTAATTAAACCATGACAATTGATTAATACTTAGAGTTGTTTTATATATATATAACTCATTTGTTACAACTAGTTATAAATAATAGGTTCTAATATATAATATAATATATTATTATTAGTTATAAAATATAATATACTATATTATTATTTATTAGTTACGAGCATATAACTAATTGGTTATAATATATAATATATTATATTAAATAATTAATTATAATATATATTATTTCAAATAATAAATAATTTATAATATCCTATATTAAATAATTAATTATAATATATATTTTAAATAATAAATAATAGAAAATGTGTATTCAATATTTTTACCAAAATATTAACTAAAGTGGGGTTTATATGTAGTTCATGGTTTTCAAATAAAATATAACACAATCAATTTTTTATGTTTATAGTTCCAACTCAATGATTATTGTTGATCCAATTTTTTAAAATTTTATTGGTTTTGAATTCTAACTTATCAATCATTTTTTTTTCTTATGAGGCCCATTTTAGATGCATATTTACTCTAATGAAGAGCATATGAGAGTTAGTAGACAAAATAGTGTTGCAAGCCTTTGACATGATTATCAAAATCCAAGAGAGCATCCAAAAAGATAAATAGGAAAAGGAGAAACTATCTTATGACTAACTAGCCATTATGAGGTAATGCCAATGTCATCCATAATTCTAGGGTCACCCTCTTTTTTACACTCCAACCATGGGTTATAACCACTAAGGATAATAGGAAATTGGAAACCTGCACTCATTAGGCTAAAATGGAGTCTTATATATTGTAGGGGAATGAGTAGTTAGCATAAGACATAACTTCTTCTAGTAAGAAGAGAGAACAAAGAAGAAGAAAAATGAAGGATGAAATTTGACCAATTTTAACCAATAATGATGGGGGCACATGTGGTTCCAAAGTGTGTTTTTAACTATCTTGTATAATATTTTAGGTCATAATTAATGTTAAGCCACCCAATAATGCCTAAATGAGCTAGGAAAGTACCTGAGTGGAGGCTTTTGTGGACAAAAGTGATAAACCAAGGAAGACCTCCTAGTGATCCAAAGTATCAAACCTAAGACTAATTAGGAACCCACAATCATATATTCAAACCATAGGAAGGGACTTCAACACTTATGAGTTCATGATTCATATTCTAGTGGGAAATTGAGAGTCACCCAATGTATTTACACTATGCATTCCATTAATTGTACTACTATGCATTGTGAATATTTTAACCTGGATTTATTTCATTTTTTAAGACATAACAAAATAAAGTAATATTTTATTGGAGAACTATCTCGGGGATGAAACTCTAGGATCAATTTAATAATTAGTTTGTCAAACAACAAATGCTTACAAGTGAAAATCTACACCTCCTATAGGACTTCATGTCCACAAAGTTGCATTTACAATGCCCAACGCTCCTAACAAACAAAATCAGAAGCTTACTTTCCACAAGGCACTCTTCTTCTCTCTTCGGCAACTCCCTTAGTTGTCATATCTCATTTGAATATCAAACAATAGTCAATCACTTAATCTTCAAACCAACCAACCCCACTATCACAATCCACTTTCTTATAGGTCATCTTCCAAGATTCAACTTTGACATGATGGTTAAACTCCCACCTCTTCAATTACAAAATGGTTCAAGTTCCTTGTGTATTTGAGGAGAAGCTTGTCATTGTATCAGGCTAGCACATTTCTAGCACATTTCTTCTTACAAGGATTCTTGCCATCCATCTAATAGATAATTCTTTAATTGACCAAATATTCATTTTCCACTTTTTTCAACAGCAATATAATTGCATTAATCAACCAAAGTTTAGTTGACAACAATCTAGTCAATTCTCCTCTCAATCGATCTTCTCTATACGTCGAAGGCTTCTTTTATCAACTCTTCCTAGTTAAACTTCCTTAGTCAACTATTATGAACTATATGTTCGATAACTAGAGATGTAAAACATCCCATGTAAGTAAGACAAAAATGAGAAGTCCATATAGGATAAATGTATTTAATATAAGTCGAAGGATGAGTTTAAATAGCATAGTTAGGAGAATTATATGTCTTCATTCATGCTTGTACTTCTAATATTGATGTTATGTTGGTTGAGGAAACAAGGCGATAAGACCTTTGAAGTTCCAAACAATAATATCACATTGAAATAGGGTTAATCCACCCTAAATATTTCTCTTCAAAATTGTATGGTGAGATATTTGATCAAGGATTATTCTACTATGATCCTTGGAATGCCTTTGGTAATAAGTCAAATCGGAGTTTTAATATTTAGGAATATAAACAGTTTTCTCTCTCAATTGATTTGGGCATGTTGATTTTTATATGCAATGAATTTTGTGATTAGGATGACGATAAGGTCTAATAGTTGAGATTCCTTTTGATATACTAGAATTGGAAACTAATGCTTCAATATTTATTGGTGTGTCGACACATTTGGGTTCATATAAGTTTTCATTGCTAGAGACAAGTTGAACTTCAATTGTAACTAGATTTGTAGGTATCGCCTTGTTGATTGATGGAGTTCTTTTTTTCCGCAATAGGAAAAACAAATTGTGAAAGAAGCATTATGTTTTCCTAATTCAATTAAATATATAAGCTTGATCCATAGTTTGTACCTTGAATTGTGAAAATATTATCTCTTCAACTAGATAGGTTAACATTTTTTTGTAAAATTTTGGAATAGATATATCCTTTCACTTCAAGTTTTACTTTGTTAAGTAGGGTTTGACAATGATTCCTTACATTAACAGCTTCCTTCTCATTATCTCACAAAACTTTGTCAACATTCCTTTAGAGATCTTTCATCTTCTGTTGGGATTCCTGGTCTCCTTGGATGGTGACATCTTGTAGAATTGACTCTATATTCTTGAATTTCATGTTATGATTTTTTTACTCAAGATATTTGATCCACATTAAGGTATTTTATTCAATTTTATGATAATCAAGTAAAAAGGAAATGTAATCCTAGCGTTTATTTACTTCTTAGATAGGTGATAACCCTTAACTAATTGTGGATCTAATTAACCTAATCTAAATTAAATGATGTAAGAAACTATTTGGTCTTAGGAAGAGATAAACAATAATTAATTAAGTAGGGTTAGTACCTCTTAACATACATGAATGTGTCGATGCATGAAAATTCCATGCATCACACGAAGAGGGTCATGCAAATACTTATCTCTCATGATTCTAATAAAGTGTCATTAATTCATAATTGATAAACATAGCACATCACCACTCTATCTAGAGATCTAAGTTAGGTAAATCCAAGGTAACAATAGAGACCCATAAAAAACCCAAACATTGTGCATACAAATCCAACACTATGGAAAGACACAAAAACCCCTATTCTTGATTAGGCATAGACCTAGAGATTAGTATTTGTCTAGTCAGAGACTTTATAGACTATTCACCCAAAAGGGGGATAAATAACCCCGAACATGTAATATTGGTTGAATAAAATAAGTGAAAAGAAGTAGTTGAACCCCCAATAATATACAAAATTAGGAACCACCAAAACATGGATAAGATTCTAATAAGGAAATGGATTCGTAACAATACCCTTGTACCACAGGTCACTAATAAACAAGATAAACAACTCAATTTGACCAACTATAATAAACATACGGTGCATGTCACGAGATAAGGGTATGAAAGGGTAAAAGAGTGACCATTAATTTTATGATGAGATGTGCAAGCATAAGAGGAAAAATGGGATTGAAGCTAACAAGAGATTAGACGAGGAAAAGGAGGAGCTAGAGTTGAAAATAAAGGATTTGTAATGTGACAAAAAATCAGCTTCTTATCTTACTAGCTCAATCGAAAAATAAAAAACTCACTAATCATGATGAAATTGTGAGAAGATCATCTCTATTAAGGGTCAAATATACTATTGTTGACATATTAAGAATTATTATATCGATAAAGCATTAATGCATTTATTTTTTAAACTCATATTTATTAGGTATTTTTTTTTTTTTGGAGAAGTTGGACTAATGAAGATTATCTAGTTACAAGAGTGGATATACGAACTTGCACCAATGATGTATAAGATGATAACTTTGGCACAAAAAATGCAACCTCTTTGATAAATTTTAAGTTTTCATTAGATATGCAAAGACATTTCAATGAAGTAGTTGTGAAATTGGCCAATTTGGAATGCATTATTGAAGAATTTAGAGGAAAAGAGATCACCATTTATTCTTAAAATAAATAAATTTCTAAGTTCATGTAGAAATAAAATATTATCATGTTATGTTCCAATAAATCTAGAGATTCAAAAATGTTATAGTGGTCCTAAGCCGTTGTTGATGTTGAGTTCCTTGTAGAACTCACATTTTTTATGAAACTTTGATTAATGGCCTATAGGTGGGTACCTCCTATGAGAATGGATGGATTAAGGAACTTTTGGTGTAGATTATGGACCTTGGTACAAAGGACGGTCATTTATAGTTAATTTAATTAGGTAAACAAAGTTGTCTTATTAGTATATTTTTGTTTAATGAAGGAATTAGTACCACACCCCCACTTTTGATAAACTCAAGAATTTGTATGAGAACATGAACTAGATCACACATATGACAAGTATTTCCAATAGAGGTCACAATGCATCAGCTTCAGTTTCATTATTTTCTGTTGATGGATTTTTTTTCGTAAATTTTACATGTATTCCTCTACTACCAAACCTCGCTATGGTATCCATAAGCCCACCCATGAGTCTGGGTTGAATAAATGTTGGGAATGGACATATTTAATTTTTCTCGATGTAACACTTCAAACTTTTCATCAATAATTTGATTAGTGAAAGGAGAGGGAGAGATCATGGACTCCATTCTAAATTTACCTACATATATAGGCTATCTACTCATGTTTTGTAAGATTAATGTTTATCATCATCTTTACTTACTAGTTACTCATTGAATCCTAGATAGAACTTGATTAGCACTCCTTATTTCTAATATATACTTTTCTAATGGTATTAATGGAATATCTTTTTCATTGCTTATAATGAATTGGATAACATGTATCTATGTTCCTTTGAACACTTATGAGATGGAATGATACATTTCTTTTCTTTTCTTTGAAATTTTTACTTTCTATTTTGTTCATATTTATAATAAGTTAATGTTGAATTTGTCGATTGGTTCCATTTTAAATAATGATTTTCTTACACAAGATAAGCATACATAAAGTTATTAGTTAAAAAAAAAAAAAAAAAAAATTATTNTCCCGGACCAAAATTTACATAATTTTATACTGTGTTAACTTTCTAATTTTATACTTTGTGTTAACTTTATGTGATGTTCATAAAAAAATCATAATTCTCTACACAAAATTGTCTAACTCTTAAGGAAATCAATGATATAGAGATCTTAGTTTCAATATCGTTGATCATCATGGAAGATTTATGAAAAGCTAGCTAGCACTATTTCAAGGTGTTTACTAAGGCCTCAAAATTACTCAATATGTAAATGATTTCAAAATGATTACGATTTCAAAATGCTTTATGTACAAATGGATGCATTACTTTGGGGCTTAATTTGATATGTACCTTACTTTGTGGCTTAATTTGATATGTACCAAAGTCATTGTGTGTTTACTTATATGTGATTTTTTATTTCATCTACTATGCTTGTAACTTTAAAAAAATATTCTTGCAATCAATTTCAAATCACTTAGTTTGTTATTTTAAATTCACAAATGTTGTTTGATTATTTATGAGTATAATCTTAAAGATAAAATTTATTTAAGATGATTTATTAATAATTATTTAGGATTTTTCATTACTTTATGTAATTAACTTATAAGCATGTACTACAATGATTAGTTTGTTATTTTAAATTCACAAATGTTCTTTCATTATTTATGAGTATAATTTTGAAGATAAAATTTATTTAAGATGATCTATTTATAATTATTTAGGATTTTTCATTACTTTATGTAATTAACTTATAAGTATGTAATTAACTTATAAGCATGTATTACAATGATTTTGATAAAAAAAAAGAGTATTATGTTATAAAATAGTTTTATAGGTCAAAACTTTCTATTAAAGACTATTAGTGAGGTGAATTTGGATTAACTTAGTTTTTAATATGAAAATATAAATAACTATATTAAAAAATATGTAATAAAATTATGTTTTGGGAAAATATTCTATTCAACTTTATGCATAATTAATTTTATATAGATTATAATAAAAAATGGTTATTATATATACATTCAATGGAGTGAATTAAACAAATTTTTACACTTTCAATTTGGAAAAACCCAATCTCATTAAAGGTCAAAATTCTAGATCCACAGTTTATTCCACATTTAATGAAATATGTGTGTTTTTTATTAGTTTGCCCATCTTTTTACCTTGAAAATTATATTTCTAAGATTAATAATTTATATACATAGTTCCCATCACAAATATGGAATCAGGGTTCATCTACTTCAATGATGAATGAGTAGGAATATTACTTTTTACTCCCTTTGTCTCTTTCTTTGGCTATTGGTAGTCTTCACAATATTTATTTAGGTCATGGGCATCATCACAAAAGTTGCACTATGAATTAGAAGAGTTGTCTTGCATCCTAAATTACCTTTGTTCTAGTTGCAAGGGAGCCTTGGGCTCATTGGTCATTTTTCATTCTATAGCGATCATTTATTATTCATAACACAGATTAATTGCATCATGGAATTGATATCAATGGGATAACTAAAAGGGTCTAAAGCGATATGGATTTAGATGGTTTGGTCTTCATACTCTAGATAAGTATAAAGCATGGACCTAAGATTAGAAACATCATTCTCTTACAATTTTTCTTATATGTCAGGGTAAGGTGTTGTAGTAATGATCCAGGTGGATATCGGTGACCACCCACCTTTTCCAAATGGCTCAAAACAGTTTTCTGGCCATTTTGGCAATTTACTATTTTTAGCAGGTTTTAACTTCCGGGGCCATTTTGAGGGTCCAAATGAAGGTTTTTCGAGATCAAGGTTCTCAATGATAGTTGAAGGCATGATTGATCCCTCAAAATGAATCTCCTCGATAATACCTTTCCAATGAGCTATCACACGCCTAAAACAGAGATTGTATGCAAAAGTTACGACCCCGGGAAGTTGATGTACTCACTTACCCAAACGGGGCCCACATGACTTTTGGCGTTTCATCTCCTAGGGTTAGGTTTTTTGGATGTCTAGGACTTTTTTCATTCCAGTTTATTGTAAAAGGGCCTTCAGAGCCTCATTGTAATCATCTTCTTGCGAATGCGAGTAGCCGTCACATCTCTTCTCAGAGATAAGCTGCCACCATTCTAGCGAGTCTTTCACTCTGTATTTTTACAGTCTCTGTACATTTCTCTGATTAATAGATATCGTGTATTATTGTATATCTATGTTTATGGTTGCATCTCTGATACATTTCTATTATATTATTGAATATCTGCAATATCTTTGTGCATTTCTTTATTATATCTCCGCTCTCATTTCGTGCCGAAAATAATCCGGATCAGTGGTATCAGAGCAGGCTGCTCTTGATTGTTTTTCAGTACATATCCCCGACGAGGTCCGAGTATAGCAAGTTGTGTCTCGAGCTTGTCTCTCTCGAGGACAATCGCTCTCGCACAACCAAGAAACCCTCAATGGTGAAAGAAAAGAAAAATGATGGAGCAGACGATCATATCATTATGTTGCTTGAGCAAGCTCTCACGCGACAGAGGGACGAAATGATGGAGAATTTTTCCCACATCCTTCAACGCCTGCCGATAGCATCAGGCGCATCTTCTTCAAGCGACCACTTTGGAGACACCTCGCCTTTCAAGGTACAGGTTAATTTTGATATTCTCGTATTTGAAGGTCAAATAGATGCAGATGCCCTAGATAAATGGTTAAATCTGCTAGAAGGTTATTTCTCTGTTCATAATTTTCCAGACAAGGAAAATATCACCTTCGCACTCCTTAAGGCTCTCCCCCGTGTCAAACATTGGTGGGAAACTTACTGGGAGCATAGTTCCACAGAGGATTCTGGAATATATGGGACCGAGCCCACTTGGGAATTTTTTGTGGATGCGGTAAAGGAACAGTACTACCCTGTTGGCAACTATGAGGACCAGTACATGAGATGGGCCACACTACGGCAAGAGAAGGGCCAATCAGTTCTGGAGTTCACCAATAGCTTCCATACCTTGCGCACCAAGCTGGGTATCAAAGACTCTGAACGACATTTGGTTCTGAAATACCGTGGGGCTCTACACAGATACATCCAAACT
>ML806622.1:104632-123251 GCA_009831015.1 Picea engelmannii
AAGGAATCATACCTTAGAATTCAAACAAATGGTTTCTTTAGGTATTTCCCTTGTAACATGAACTTATAGTGTCCCAATCATACAACTTCAATAACTTGGCATCTTTTTCTAAAGATAGAAAGTATGCAGTTGATTTCCTTTAAAACTTCACTTGATGTTTTAGGAAACAATCATAACCACAGGGTTTTACTTAAATGAGGTTGAAAAAATTGAACAGACAAGTTGTTTCATTTTCCTGCAATGTTCCTCCACTACCTGTAAGCATCCATACCCATGGTGGAGACACCTCAAATAAATGACCATGCTTTGCTACCTGTGAGCATCCATAACCTCAATGGAGATATTTGCAATCCCCCACATATAACTAATTACATTTCGCAATCCTTTTACCAATTTACAAATATATGTTATAGCAATGGTGGATGGGGGAAACAATAAGTCTTTACAACTAGGTGGGGATGATGCATGTTCTTAGGAAAGGATTCACCCGATCTGAATAATAAAAATATACCATGAAAAATATTCAACCATGGATGTCTAGCTAAAAAGCTTTCACCTGGTGCTTCTTTAATGTGAATGGATGGTATCTTCAAGTTCATTGAATCACTACTTAATTGAATTTTCAAGATCTTACGAGACTCAGTCATTAGGGGAAGCTCCATTTCCACCACTACTTTAATTTATTCAAGTAACTTGGGACATTTATTCACAACTTCTTTGCTTAAGACATGATTGAGAAGTAAAATGAACAATTATAAATATTAGCAAGTGTGCCTACTTTTACAAGGCCCTGCACTTAACCTATTTGGGGAACTGCAAACAATTTAACAAGCACACAAGCCATGCAAGATTAAAATTATTGCCAGAAACAAAATATATGTAGGCTGAAATCAATGTAAATTACTAAAATAAATTCAAGAAACAACTTTGAAAAGCAATAGGGATGGTGTTTGATTCTAAGGGTTGGATCTACATGCTTGGGCCATCTCATCGGGCTTTCTAGATTGTTAAGTTTCCCCTTCTATAATAAACAGCTTATAATATTTCCCTGGCTTCACTCAATTGTTGCAAATAGATCACCAGCCTTGGACACAAAAATAATATGAAAGAGCAATTTATGCAAATCTAAAGAAAAAAGATGCTCAAGTCAGGTCTCGAGTCTTTTTAAAAAACTAAAAGACCAAAGGATGACCAACCAAAAAACTTAAAATGCAAGGTGAAGCAACCAAAAGTAAGCTCAAATTTTCATCAGATTTATGAGTAATACAGTAGGAGAAAGAAAATCTAAAAAAATAAATCAAGTCTAAGCAGAAAATAGAGTCTTGGGATGCAAACCATCAATCTTTAATGAACAAAAATCAATTGTAAGCAAAAGAAATTACTCAAAAAGAATGATGATAAAGTTGTTATACACTATATTCAATTCAGAAACAAACATGAATCATCAAAAAACCAATGCTCAAAAAGTCTCTAGAAGAAAAACTAATTTCTATGGGAAACTAGACAAATAAGCAACTCGTTTATGTCGATCAATTCCTTGGTTGTCTCAGCCTATCTTGATAATTTATTGCTTACTCCCTGGTTAATTATCATGAACTAAGGTTTTCCATTGGATGCACGTACCAAGTACAATATATTTTACTCTCGGAACTACAACAATATTTGGATTTGAGGGAGTACAATATAAGAAGCTTGCTCCAATAGTTTATTTCCTATAATGTGCATCTCATAAGGTATCTTTTGAATCTTCTATTGGCCAAGTTATCTCTATGCACATGACATGCAATGTTCCAAAACCACTTCTCAAATTCTAATCCATGTCTCATTTGCCAAAGCCAAAAGCACATCATTTAAGCATGAGGGAGGCTTTGATTAACTGGAAGAAGTGGAAAAAATAAAACTTTACATAAATCTACAACAAGCATTAGGATATGATTTATAAAACAAATTTGTCAACAAATCATTTGATTTCCATGATATGAGCAAGTTTCATATTTTCCAAAGGGAAAATTGTTCAAGTCTGTAGAGCACATTTCTTCATTCGACAATGTGTTCAAAAAATTTGTGTCCTTCATTTTTTTAGGTATGCAAGGTCTTCCACAATAAGGGCCTACAAATAAGACATTTATAAGATAAGGGAGTGATAAGAAAAAATGGCATGATAACAACAATTGATCAAACCAACATTTGATCATGTGTTATTCTTTAATTAATTCATCAACAAAAAATTCATTTATCTTTTATATTAGATACACATCTTTGATTTGGACTAACTTTCTTTTGAGAACAACAAAGCTAGATGGAAGAAAAAGGTTGAGATGAAACATCCACCATACATAGACATGACTAATAGCGAAAAATAATGGTAAAACTCGTCAATTGGTTTACTGCTAGACTTCTTTTCAAACCAATTAGGGATTTGCTTCACCAAACCAACATTAGAATACTCCAGCAAAGATGGTGTCTAATGTAAACAGAAGCCCATACATGTCTAGATGTTACTGAACTAATTTTGAGCTTATCATTTCCTATTGTGGAGGTCATGAAAAAGTAAGGAGAAACACCTTTATCAAACATGCTTCTACACATGGCCCATAGGTCAATTTAAGAGAAAGCCCATAATCAAGCCAAATTTTTTATTTGGATTCAAAGCAAATCGGATTATATGTTTCCATAACTAGTTTATTCAATAAAAAAAAGTAAAATATCTATCTAAAAAGGAATAGTGAAATAAATAAATGAAAAATAAAACATCTACATATATGGCCTAGTGGTCAATAAAGACTAGTCAAGTGAAATTGATTTACAGAATAAAACGAAACACGAACTTTATTCTAGACAGCATGAAATCAAACAAAACTAGCTATGCTACCCTATCGTAACCTATACTAACCAATGGCATATGTATGTTAGGTAAAATCATAACGCCAATACAACTATCCAAGGATTTTGAAACCTAAAAGAGATATTGACTTTGCATATGTCTATGGGGTTGGCATACTATGCAATGTTTGATTGGAAGTATCAAAGCGACGTTAAAACTTAAAATACTCCATAGAAAGAAGCATTGAATATTTACCAGCTTGTAAAAACCATTACGAAAACGATGGCTCCAACTAGGTTCCAACAACCTCTTGAAAATAATTTTGACAATTCTGAAGTGTTGGGCAAGGATATGAAGGTAGGTGATATACCTGCTCATGGTGATTGATTGGCTGATCTGGAATGATATTTGTTGAAAATATATCTATGTCTAGAGCATCATCCACTTCACTATGTAAGACGATCGGTTGTAAATCTGTTGTTGCTTCTTCTCAAGGATCCAAAAATTCATTGTGTTGTATAGTTTGCTCCCTTTGCAATCAATTTTTTTATGGGTGATTGATAACTCCAATTTGCATATGGTTAAGGACTGATCCATCCCTACGCAAGTCCACTTCCGACAAAGAAATTTCATTGTCAAATATAGGGCTATCATAAGCAAATTTTACTTCATTTTACTCTTGAACCTCAAATTGCACACTGTAGGTGAACGAAGAATTTCAAGTTTTTTGCATCCCAGATGAACTAATCCCACGAGTGTCTTTTATTAATCGGAGCTTGAACATTCTCCTTCTCTCTTTCCAGGTAGATTTGTAATTGGGAGGTGGAGTTGAAACCTTTTGTACAAACATATCTTCAATATTTGCAAACTCTATACTTATTAGATACACATGGGAGTATAAAAATTGGTAGGTGGAGGTGGGTGAAAAGTAGTTAGGTAGAGGTAGATGAGGATTTAGGTGGAATTAGTGCGAGTGGTAAGTGAGATGTACAATTATCTTCTAGAATGGGAGTTACAAATATGAAATATGTACTTTTACACTAACAATTTGAAATATATGTTTTTCAATAACTAATTCTCATCGAAAATACACTGACAAACATGTGGGACAAAGGTTTTGTTTTCATTAGAACCACACACTTTAAACAAGTTGAAGTAGATACTTCAGTCTACCCTCTAGACAAAGAAAACCTTCTCCCTGCAAGAGCTCTTAAGCCAAGTAAGAGAATGAAGATGAATTGAGATCAACAAAGAAAACAAAAAAAGAAATTCATCCAATTAAACCCTTTCGCTAGCCCCCTTTCCTATTTAGCCTCCTAATTTTTTGTGATGGTATTTCATCTCTAACAAGATTTTTCAATAATGACCTATTTCCTTGTTGATTTTTCTCTTATGACTATTAGTGCAATAACTAGTCTAAGGAATATAGTCTCCATATATAACTCTCCTAATACCTATGTTATTATACTTTGGCTTCTCATAGTCAAGTTTCAACCTCTAATTATATTGAGTCCAATCTTGAAACATGAAGCATTGGCACTATACATCTCCTTCCTTATATAATATGTTAATATAAATACTTTTTTTCTAAAATAAAACATCATATTTATTAATTAACTCATGCACTTTTAGCTATATTTATCTTTAATCCATTGCCAAAGTCCAATTACACCCTTCAAAAATGAACATGCAATTTGTTAATCTTATAACAAAGCATTGTTGCATACACCATCCCCTACTCCATAACCCATTTTTGTTCTATTTTGTGTTTTATGCCTTTTGGGTAAAATTTATTTGATTTCTTATTTGTTACAACTCTTTGCATATATTGTTTCAAACATTAATATCTTCTTCTTTGGTGGTCTTGAGGAAGGCTGGGAAATGTAGGTAAGATTTGTTTCATATGCTCCATGAAATATTCAAGCACCACAAAACAAAAAACTGTTGAATCAATAAATAAAATTCCATGCATGTACAAAACCTTATGAGAAAATCCTAGAGTACTTCATTGCCACCATAGCTAGCATGGTGTTCTCGTTCATTGTTATTAAACACTATTGTTTGTATATTTCCATTTTTGTCTTTGTGAAATTATTTGCAAAGCTATAAGAGTGTATTTCATTGTCAAACTATAGGTAACTACACTAAGAGAAGTGAAAGGAATTCTACTACCCAACATGAATGAGGTGTGTAATGTCCCTTTATGAATCAAAATGGAGAAAAGAATATATATTGTAGAAAAGAAAAATTAAAAAAAAAAAAGATTATATATATATATATATATATATATATATATATATATATTCATCTTAACTCCAAAAAAATTTGAATCGTTTAAACACTAAGAGATTTACTCCTTGGTTATTTTTTATCCCTTCTTGGTGTTTAATAGATCTGGAGTTAAGAAAGATCTATATTAGTAAATAAAGCATATACAAAATAAGAAATATGAGGATCACTTGCAATAAGTTTTCTAATAATATATCAACACCCAACTATAGTATTTCCATAATTTCAATGGTAGTGATCAACTAGATGTATCCCTAGCTAAGTTGCATATGGATTTTAAACTTTGGTAATCAAATGCCTTGCCTCTGTCCATGGTGTCCACCCCAACACTCCCAACCAGTCAATGGGTAGCCACGATACAAGGATTTCAAATTTTGACCCTCGAAGGCCATATCTCCACAATACCAACTAAGTAAGCTTCCCAAAGAGAACCAAAATTAAATAAAATGCATGCACATGTGCAATAATTAAAATGTGGAGGATTTAAACAAGCATGGGCTAACATAACTTTATGGAAACTAAATGCCCATGGTCAAATTTAAGCATAATCACACACAACATGCAAAATACATAGATTTCCATAAAATAAAATAACATTAATTATCAAATCCATAAAAACAATAGAACACTTATCTTTTAATAGAAGATAGTCCAAGAAATTGGTTATACACAAGCAATTTTCCACCCAACCATAGGTATCCAGAGCAGATACCACCCCCAAGCTAGGCAATGAAAACATTAGGGCAAAGGAACCAAGCTATGGACTTCTATCTATCTCTACTAAACCAGAGCACTCTAGGCAACTCATCGAGTCATCAAATAGTCATGGCACTCTCTTCCACTACCCCACACAACACAAAGAAGATATTCCCTTTCTTTGTTGAACAATGCATTAGGGATATTCTTCCCTCTAGTGCTCTTCAATGTTGGCAATAAACGTTTGATCTGTTATATGTTTTTAGGGAATTGCCTGCAACAATAATACTTGGCTCTCAAGCATCCAAAGAGCAACAAATGCATAATGGGTGAGGGATTCCTAACTTTCCCAACCTATATGCTCACCTATAGCCATCTATCTTTCACCCAATATCTACAATTTTCCCTTCATAATGTTGACTTTAGTCAATTTATAGATTGGTTAATGGTCGACAATGGAGAACACAACATGAGGAGTCCTGAGAATGAATGTGAATATGATGGAATGAATACAATTTTGAATGAGTGAATCGTTATTAAGCCCTAGATATGCAGTTCTTACATTTCTATTGTTATATTAGTGTTGTCCTTATTGGTCAACTAGACCCTTCAATTATAATTGTCCTCTTTGTCCCTTATATATACCAAGGAGACCTAGTTTTAGAAAGGATCCCATCTTGTACATTTGTTATATTGTAAAAGGAGGTTTCCCCCTCGAAGAGGAGCTTATCATTCTAACTCCATGTCTAATTATCAAGACGTGGAGTTACTTCTCTTTCTATTTTCAAGCTATATGGGTGTTTGTTGCCTAACATTTTGTTTCAGAGCATAAGATCATAGGGTTTTTCCCCTTCAAATGATTCATCTTGACATTTTCGCTATAACTTGTTTTTGGAGAAGTTTCAAACAATGAAATTTTTTAGAGGCCGAGGACACATAGTGAAGTACTAGTCATAAAAATTTCATATTTTGGTTCGCTACACTTTCAAAAATATAGGCTATGGAAATTGGGGCTTTTGACTAGTCCTGAAATTAGTCTCAAATGAGTCATCTTGGAATATCGATGATAAGTTTTTTTGGAGGAAAGCTTTAGATAGCAAAATTTTTGGGAGTAAGGTGACATAGCGAAGTACTTGTGATGAAAGTTTCAGATTATGATTTGTTGTTTCTTTCAAGTTATAGGCTATGGAAATTATGACTTTTTATTAACCCTAAAACTAGTCTCAAAGAAGTGTTCTGAGTAAAACAGTAATATATGATTCTATATAGATCCAAATTGAGTGCCACAATTTTTGTTGAACAAGTTATGGACAATAGTATTTCTAGTTAAAATTTCAGAAGTAGATCTTAAAAATTGAACACGTGGCAATCTATACAAGTTCACTCTCCTAAAAAAAAACAACAAGTTTTGGGAAAGCTATCATAACTTTTGTTTCGCACGTCCGAATTTTGTCAAACCTTTAGCATTGCAAAGAAGATATATCAAGCTACCACAAACCAAAAGTTCAAAATAAGAGGTGCAGAAATTTCAAATTTATATCAAGTGCAATGTTGGCCAGCAAAACAATCTCCAAAACAAAGTTTTAAAGGTCCATAACTAACAATTAACATAAATTTGATTGGAAAAATATGTTTTGGGTGATTCAAAAATTGTGGTAAAGTTAAAATATAGAAGAACTATAGATAAATATTATTGTTATCCTAATGGCAAAGGGTGTTGCAAAAAATTGTACGCTAATTAAACCTCCAAAGAACTCAACCATGCCTCGTTAAGAAAGTGAAGAGATACATAACGAGCTATTAAAATTGAAGAATCAATTTAACAAATTGAGTGATAGATCAGTGACACATATTGATTCGATAAACACACAAAGACAAATACAACAAATGGAACAATTACAAAATTCCATGGCAGCCATCCTCTTACATACCTTAAATGAGAGGTTCCTTAAATGTGATATTAGGACACAAGGAAATCATCAAAATGGAGATAACAAAATTGTTGAACCCTAGTCACATACGGGGAAGATTTTAACAAATGTAGAAAACATAACAATTGAGTCCCAGGATCATGATTATTTATCACTCCAAGATCTGCATCATTGGGGAGTCAACTTAGCACCAAGGAACTAATTGATTCTCAATATTGATATGAGGAAATTTGATGGTAAAGACCATATAACATGGATATTCCAAATTAAGCAATTCTTTGATCTATACCAAGTGCCAACTTTACAAAAGGTAACTCTTGCATCCTTATATTTAGAACCTAATAAATCTGTTTGGTACCAATGGTTTTGTGAACAAAAAAAGGATTTTATTGTTTCTTGGTCCACTTTTATGGATGAATTGATAGCACACTATGGGGATATTAAGAGCAACACATTCTTTAGTCAATTGATAAATATCCAACAAAAAGGCCCAATTACAAGCACATTCAACAATTCCATAATTGAGTCTCAAAGTAAAGAACATTCCAAAGGATATATTGTTAGACCTCTTTACGAGCACTTTAAAAGAGAGCATTCAACATGAGGTGCATCTCTTCGAACCTAAATCCATAGAGCATGCTTCCAATGTAGCAAGGAAAATTGACATAAAAATATGGCTACTAGAAGGGTGGCCACTAAAAACTATAGAGAGTGCCATGTTCCCTCCCCTAACCTCACTCAACCTACAAGGATGACACCTCAACAAATGAATGAAAGACGAGCAAAGAGCTTATGTTTCAATTGTAACAAGTACAACAAGAGGAATAAATGCGATGAGAGGAAATTATTCTACACATATTATGAAGAGGAAGAAAATCAAGAACTGGAACCATCACAAGACCTAGAACTAGAAGAGACTACTCCAACCATATCTTGTCATACATTGTTTAGCATCGATACTCTGCAAACCCTCAAGATAGAAGGATATACCAAAAAGAAAAATGTAATTGTGTTGATTGATTCTAGTAGAACCCATAACTTCATCAATTGCAAATTAGCGAAACTTCTCAGTTGCTTTATATATCTAGCACCAGAGTCTCAAATAATGATTACAGATGGAGGTACCATATCTCTTCTTGCCTTCTTAGCAAGGTCTCATTAACATCTAAAACATCTTTATGTTGAAGTAAAAATATTAGAAATAATTTGAATATATCTATTACATTAAATGATTTTCTTCTGTTCAAGGAAATCTCATAGTATTAAGCTCACTATGGAGGAGTATTTATTGGATAGTCTCATGATTGCAATCCAAATGGGTGGTGTTGATGTTGTATTATGGGCCTAATGGTTACAATCATTGGGATCATTGACTCTTAATTTTCAAAAACTTTTCATGAAATTTTCTAAAAAAAGGAAAGGAAATTGAACTCAGAGGTATCCAAGGGAAACCTTCTAAAATGATAAGCACTAACGACATGACAAAATTGCTAAAAAATAGACACCATGGTGTAATTACACAATTGTGCTCACTAGATGTTCAAACATCTAGACCCTCTCGTCCCGTGGATCTCCAAAAAGTTTATCGACAATCATTCCAAGGTATTTGGAGAAATACATAAGGGTCTTCCACCTACTCGAGATCATGACTACACTATTCATTTGCAACCGGGAAGTGTACCACCTAACATTAGGCTTTACAGTTACCCATATGAACAAAAAAGTGGGTTTGAGCATATGGTTCAAAAATTGTTAGAGGTTGGAATCATTCAACATAACCAAAGTGTTTTTTCTTTTCACCAATGATGATGGTTCACAAAAAGGAAGGTTCATGGCATGTGTGTCCAAATTATAGAGAGCTCAACAAAATGACCATTAAAAATAAGTTTATTATTCATGTCATTGATGGATTATTAGATGAATTTCAAGGAGCAAATTTCTTTACTAAGTTGGATCTTCGTTCTAGATATCATCAAATTAGAATGAGGTAATAAGACATCCCCAAAACAACCTTTACAACACATGAAGGTCAGTATGCGTTTTTGGTGATGCCCTTTGGCCTTACTAATGCACCTTCAACATTTCAAAGCTTGATGAATTCTATTTTCAAACCCTTCCTTGGAAAATTTGTGTTAGTATTTTTAATGATATAATAATCTATAGAAAATATTGGGAAGAGCACGTACAACATGTTGACATGGCCTTAAAACTATTGGAAGAGCAACAACTATGTGTGAAGCCTTCTAAGTGTGATTTTAAGGTTCAAGAATGGAAAATTTGGGTCATATTGTATCTCATGAAGGTGTTAAAGTGGATCTTAACAAAATTAAAGCTATGATGGAATGGTATATTCCCAAAACCTTGAAGAATCTTAGAGGATTCTTAGGACAGATGAACTATTATCGCAAGTTTGTCAAGAATTATGGTCAAATAGCATCACCTCTAACAGCATTATTAAAAAAGGAGGCATTTTCTTGGACTCGAGAAGCAGCCAAATCTTTTGAAAAACTTAAGGAGGCTATGTGTACAAAAATTATCATGGTCATGCCTAACTTCCCAAAAACCTTTGTTGTGGAGTGTGATGCCTTGGAGCATGGCATTGGTGCAATTTTAATGCGAGAAGGAAGGCCCCTTGCCTTTGAAAGCAGCCAACTTAAAGGAAAAAGCTTACTCAAGCCCTTTTATGAAAAAAAAATGTTGGCCATATTACATGCAATTAAGAAATGACGCCCTTACCTAATAGGAAGAGACATCAAGGTAAAAACAAATCATGATAATTAGTTTGAAGTACTTCTTGGAACAAGGTTATCTTCAAAAGAGCAACAAAAATGGATAAATATGTATGGAAGAACGATTCATTGTGGTATCAGGATCACCTATATTTATTTATGAATTCTCAACTCAAATAGAAGGTCCTTTTGGAATTGCACATTTCCCCCATAAGAGGACATTAATGGTTCTTGAAAACTTACCACAAGATCAAGAAGTATTTTTTCTAAGGTCTTAAAACTGATGCTCAAAAGATTGTGGTTAAATATGTGGTTTTCCAACATAATAAGAGAGGAACAATCAAGACCCGAGGCCTCCTACAACCATTAGCCATACCAAGTCAACATTGGGAAGAGGTTTCAGTGGATTTTATTACAAGTCTATCAAAGTCCAAAGAAAAGAATGTCATCATGGTAGTGTTGGATCGACTCACAAGGTATGCCCATTTTTGCTCTCTTTCTCATCCTTTTAAAGCAAGTACAGTAGCTACAACATTCATGGAAATAGTTTAAAAGCCACATGAAATCCCCAAGATTATTGTAAGTGACAGAGTTCCAATTTTCACTAGTAATTTTTGCACTGAATCACTTTCTTGTCTGGGTACTCAATTGGTTCATAGCTCTTACCATCCTCAATCCAATGGGCAAACTAAGATTGTGAATAAATGTCTAGAAGGGTATCTTTGTTGCTTTGCATCTAATAAATAAACACAATGGGTCAAGTGGTTTCTCTTGTAAAATGGTGGTATAACACGTCCTTCCATACTTCATCAAAAATGTCCTCATTTATGGCACTTTATGGCTATCATCCTCCATCCATCACGTCACCCTTGAGAGGGGAAGCAGAGGTTCAAGTAGTGTAGAACCACATAGAGCAAGCAAAGGTTCAAGCAGTGTAGGACCACATAGAGCACCAACAAGAGGTTCTCCAACTATTGAAGGACAACTTGGCTATAGCACAAAATAGGATGAAACAACAAGCATATCAACATCTTAGTGAAAGGGAATTTGAAGTGGAGGATTGGGTATTTCTGAGATTGCAACCATGCAAATAAATGTCCCTCGAGCAACAAAAGAAGGACAACAAATTAGCACCCAAGTACTATGGTCCCTATAAGATGTTGCAAAGGATTGGAGGTATGGCTTACAAATTGGAGTTGCCTCCATCTTCACGTGTACATCCAATCTTTCATGTTTCTTGCTTAAAAAAGGTAATTGGTGACAATATCCCAATTCATACTATTTTACCAAAGATTAATGAAGAAGGGAAAATCACACTAAAACCTGAAACAAGGATCAAGCAACTGTAAAATTGAGCAATTATTGAGTACCTCATCAAGTGGAAGAACCTACCAGTAGAAGAGACAACATGGGAAGATGATTTCTTCATGTTGAAACATCCACAGCTAATCAAGTGTTGAGGGCAACACTTGTTTGAAGGGGATGGGCATGTTAAGCCCTAAATATTGAGTTATTACATTTCTATTGTTATATTGGTGTTGTCCTTATTGGTCAACTAATCCTTTTAATTGTAATTGTACCCTTTGTCTCCTATATATACCAAGGAAACCTAATTTTTGAAAGGATCCCATCTTGTACATTTGTTATATTGTAAAAGGAGGTTGCCCCCTAGAAGAGGCTTATCATTCATTCTTCTATCTAATTCTCAAGGCGTGGAGTTAATTCTCTTTTTATTTTCGGGCTATTTGGGTGTTCGCAGCGTAATAATGACAATTGAGAATTGAGGGAAATGATAGTTGGCATTATTTATAACAAGAGGTATGTAGGACTCTTACACTTCTCCATGATGGTTGTACTCAAGGCATGCTTCCATAACTACGTGAGAAGACTTCCCCACCAAACTCTTACATGCATTTAATGATTAGTCTTATAAGTCAATGGATGTGGATGGCTTCATTTAAGGCACATGGTGGAAAAGAGATGGGAAGGCTAGCACTTGGCAATAGAGAATTTACTTTCCCATAGCCCCCCTTTCATCTTCCCCTTGGTGGAATCATAGCCCCTCTAATGCTATCTCCAACCATTTTGGACCATTAGATATTATATTCCAACATTAATATTTATATAGCATGAGTTCATTGTCACAAGCCTACCACACAATCGATAGATGTATATGTACATCATCTACTTGCTTATCCATTCACTAGTCAAGCCTTCGAATGAGCTCGGCACTAGAAATCCATACCAACGTTTTTACATCATTTACATCTGGGGTCATTTATTTAGGTTGACGTGGCTTGACTCCTATCATTATAACCACACATGTACAATTTATACATAATTTGATCCAATACACTCCAAGGGTCAAAATCGAGATATTACATTGTCCCAAAAGTCTTATAACCCTGGGCCTAAAGGTTCCGTAGTTTAACAATTTTTCAACCATACCTTTGGTCATCTCTAAACCAGAGTGACTTGAAGAGCCCAAGCAGGGCAATGATGGATGGAAACCCAATGTGGCTGATCCTAAGCGCACAGTTGATGGATGGGCACACTCCTTAGGACAAAGACCATGCATGATAGCAGCAACTATTTGATAAGACACTGCTCTAGCCAGCTGGCCTGCTTACTTATTCAATTTATGTTTGTCAATCTTTGGCAGTTGATGGATGGGGAGCAGCCCCTTAGGACAAAGACCCCCCCTCCTGATAGAGGCATGATCCCAACAGTTCTTTGATATGACATCATTTTGGCCATCTGGCCTGCTTACTTTGTCGATTTATGTTTGTCAGCCTTTGGAGATATGGCATTAGGAACCCCTTAATTTTTTTATGCCCTACATGGCAAAGTATGACTGGCTACAGCTTTAGCTTGTGGTGGCTGTAAATATTTATATTAAGAAGAATCATACCTTCATTTATGTAAATTCATGAAAATTGACACCTTGGGTATAGTGAAAATGCATTGACATATATGAAAAAGTGGAAACTGAAATACTAACTTTTCTATCTCAACAACGTGATTCCTGGCAGAGTATGAAAGTCGGAAACTTTTTGCACGGATATCAGTTTGGAACCCACAACCACTCAATCAAAGATATATACCAGATCCACAGTATGCTTTGGGTGCTGATTATTAGTTCTGGTGTTGATTTATTAATTCATGGTTACAGGATCTTATGGCATGTATTGATCACTAAATGAAGAAATCTGTCCCTTTAAAACCCTTTGAGAGAATTCCATGAAACTGATCAGAGAGAAGCCTTAAAGTTGTCCAAGAAATGCTTTTGCAAGTGTCAGAATGTACAAAAGAAACATTATAGTATTCTACCCCAAGATTGATTAAGAAAATCTTAGAAAACCGTAAAATCTGCCACAGTAGCAACTAACTTAATAATCAGCTAAACAGTAGTTTGCAAAGGTGATAAACCTAAAACTGCTGATAAGTTTCTCAAATTCTACCCGCAAACAATCTGATGTCTGCCAGTCTGTCTAAGTTCAGCATATAAAATTTTCAAAGCTTCTAAAAGCTTTCGAACTTCGCTTGGTTGACACTAACAACATATTGAGGTATTTTATTAAAACACAGTCCTGGAATCAAGGTCTCATAACACTATTGCAAACCCAGATAAAGTTACTGCAAGGTCCTAAAAGGCTAAAACTCTTACCTACAGGCAGGGCTAAGGCAAAGATTTGACATTTATAATCACATTTCCATGTAAACTGAAGCTAGATGAACATTCAGAAAAGATAAACGTATATATTCTGTGCTGCAATTAAACAGGAACCTTGGCAGAAAATATTGAGTAGTTATCAATAAGAGTGATCATACATGATGATGACATAGCATCCTCAACACAGGATAGTTGCATAGAAAGCAAAGAAGAAGAATAACATCAAGCAAAAATCTAAGAACCTTGCTTGTAGGCATTTCCTAAAAGAAACCTTATAATTCCCAATCCAAAAAATTACAAACGAATGCCAAGTGAATTGTTATAGTCGCAAACTCTCAAGACAACAGCATAATGAAATAACGAGATTCGAGAATATGAACTTGATTTTGAATCAATCCTTGCCTAGCTTTATTAAGGAGTAAGAAACCAAGGAAAACGCTAACTTATTCTAAAGACTACAAGCAAGAACAAAAATACCAAGACAATTCTGCCATCCTTGGGACCTAGGTGTACATATGTAAACCTAATCTCACGAGATACCTATCCCTCCTTCCAACTAGATTATTGATACTAAACATGGTCCGATCACCTATGAACGACACAAGAAATTGGGCTTTATCTCCAAAATTAGAAAATGGATCTTTGCGATGAAAGCAAGACTCAATCCAATTCACCCTACAATCTGCCTTTGGCACAGGCTAAGTGATGTTTGTCAACTACAATAATTCAGACACTCAACATCAAGAACCTGCTTTTTCTGAAAGAAAAAAGACAAGCTGCATTTGCCAAAGGAGAAAGAATGATACGGTAACTTACATGCCTAAAGGAGAAAGAATGATACGGTAACTTATATGTCGTTGCAAAATTCAGCAAAGGAAAAAGCTACAGCACAGAAATCATATACATATACCTCATATGGTAAAAGCACATTATGAAAGGAGACCTACTGTCTCTGACTTTATTCGACAATATAACTGCTCAGAAGATGAGTTAGGGTTATACATGATTTCCAGAATGCATAACTATAAAGGTCGAAACATCATCATATATATATATATTGCCGTGACACACCTCTTTAGTAATCAGGGGGTTCGATTTGAATTGTCAGTAACAAAGTAAAAAAATCATCACAACAACAGGTGACTTGAGAAAGGAAGGAATTGTCATGACACAAACCCCAAACCTTAATACATTCCATGGAAAAAAGCAATGCAGTTGTTGTTCTAAGTGGCCGAACGAATTTCTTGTTTCAGCATTGCTGCTGACTGGCATCAACACACGCTCTGATAATGACTGAGATGTGACCTACAATGCTACAGAATACACACATACTTGTTTTTTCTTCATGTAGCCGTTGGGCAGTGGCCTTTCTTGTGTAGTCTAGGGCGAGGTTTCATGGGCTTCTTCAAATTATGGGATTGGAACGCAACCATAGCACGCAACACGGACAGAAGTCTATGCTCAATCTCAACAGCAAAGGGTGTGGGTTCCAGAATTCTTAAGGAACGTGCAACAGCCTCTATTGTGCTCACACAACCCCCAAATGGCTCTTTTCTCAGAATTAGATCGGAATTCCACATGCTATGCCCTTGTGTATTCCGGTCATATGGTAGACAAACTTGGAAGGCATTGATACTGCTCAGGAAAGCCATGCTTGCCTTAACCATCTCCTTCGCATGCTGCCATGTCCCATCAATAACTATCAACAATAACAAAATCCCACCATTTTCATTCTCAATTTGAGGAGGATGATCGGGCATACCTGATTGTGCTCGATTGGAAATCCATGTCTCTAAATCCGTTGCTTCTTCGCCGGGAAATAGAAAGAGAACGTGGCCGCACTTGGATTTCTCTGCATCAGATTGGCTGCAAATAGCATCGAGGATTGGTGAGGAACCCATATGCAGTCGACGGCCGACTATAACTTGGGAATTGTGGAGACATTTTTGGATAAGGGGGACTGTTGATAGTTTGTGGCGAAGTTCATGTGGGTGCTGCAATATGATAATGCGCGTTGAAGTCTCGAGAGCTTCGGATGGCAAGACATTGCAGAGACATACATTAGCGGGTCTCTCACACCCTCCTCTGCACTTCTCCCTCTGCTGCTTCTGCTTTTGTTCTCCCCGGCAGTCCTCCATTACTCTTCATTTCCCTCTGCCTCTTCTTAATTTTGAGCCCTTCCCTACCCCAACCCTAATGGTACCAATTTGCACCTTGAATTCCGCAATCCATATATATTGGTTTGTCTTTTTAACCATCGGAATTCGAAAAGAAAAATTATCTCTAACTAAACTAGGCTAAATCCAACATCAAGCCACTTAACTCCCGACATTCCTAGGTATCAGTTAATTTGAATTGAAACATAATATTTAAAAAAATATTGGAATCTATTTTTAAAAAGTTATGTTAAAATTATTAGCCTTAACCCCATACCACTCTAACTTTCTAATAATGAAATTGTTGAATATTTATTTGGCTAATACCCATATGTCGAGATGGTATGAGGAAAAATAACTTAGTGGGTCCATATATTAAAAGAGGAAACGAGGATTTTTGCGTAAAACTCCTCGTAATAGGGACATCCCAAGATTTAATACCTTTCCTAATGGATTTTAAAATATAGAATGGTGTGAGTATAATGAAAATGATGTTGGGAAATAATAGATGGAGGAACATTCATGGAACTAATTCATGAAAATCCATTTTATTGTTAAAAATGATACTCCTTATTTAGGTGATCATGGAAATAATTTATGAAAATTCAAGGTCTTTTATTGTTAAATATGATACTTCTAATTTAGGTGATCATTTAAGGCCATCTCAAAAATAATTAGGACATTAGAGATTTTTGGATCGTGATTTTTCAACCATTTTTTAGGGTCTTTTTATGCATTTTTCGAGGCAGTTGCATCGTTGTGTTGGAGACCTAACTCAATTTACCAATGTTCTTTCTAACGAGCAAAAAAAGACCCAAAACAAAGTCCTAACTGAAAATTTATGATCCCAAAAAGTTCCCCTTTTTTAAGATAGTGAAAACTCATCTAACTCAACCCTAGTCATGTTAGGGTTAGGGTTCTTACATATTAGGGTTTTGGGGCATCATTATAAAATGAAGTTTGAGGCTCTTATTATGGGTTTTTTTGCAAAAAATGTAGCCACGACATCTCTTCTCATATATAGGTTACCACCACTCTAGCCACTTTGTATTACTATGTGCATTATAGTGTTTTTCACTTGTTGATTCATTAATATTATTTGATTTTGCTATAAAACTCTACTTTGAACATTGTATCTTGTGTTTTCTCTACAAAATTGTATTATTTCATTTTGTTCTCAATTCAATATGGATCAATGGTATCAAAGCAATCCACTCTCTATGATTTCTTTGTGAATGTCCTTGGCAAGGTTTGGGTACAAGGAGTTGGGCCTCAAACTCATTGACCCTAGTTAAGACTTCCCTTGCATAGCCAAGCAGCCTCCCATGGTAGATGAAGTAAAGAAAGACAATGGAGCAAGATATCATATCAAGTTGTTGCTATAAGAATTCCTTGAGAGACAAAGGAACAAGATGATGAACCATTTCACCTTGATCCTTCAAAAACTCCCATTAGCAACAAAGGCACCTTCAATAAGTAGTGATTTTGAAGGAACAACACCCTTCAAGATAAAAGTTAATTTTAATATCCCTTTATTTAAAGTCAAGATAGATGCATGAGCTTTGGAGAGATGGTTAAATCTACTAGAGGGTTATTTCTCTATTCACAACTTTTCTAGTAGTGAAAATATTACTTTCACACTTTTGAAGTCCCTTCCCCGTGCCAAAAATTGGTGAGATACTTATTGTGTTAAACATGTTAGAGATTTTGAACTCTATATGACAAAACCACTTGGGAGGAATTTGCCATTTCCCTTAATGAGGAGTATTTACATTTTGGAAACTATGAAGATTAGTGCATGAGATAGATGCTTTTGTTGAGGTAAATATTGTACTCTGATAGAGTGCACTAACACCTCTCATACCCTCTGTACAAAACTAGGTATTAGGGACTTTAATTTGCACTTGGTTTCAAAATAATGCAAAAACTACACAGATACATCTAAACATAAATGGGGTTTTTACACATTTCTTTGTTGGGCACTTCTTACTGTTATGTTGTCAAGATTAAACAAAAAAATCGACAGAAGGGTAGAATTTAAGGTTGGAAACCATTGCAACACAAGGAAGGTAACTCTACACGCTCCAAATACATTATTTCTTGACTTCCCATTACATTGTTTGAACCCCTTTATATAGTGCTACCATCCACATAAGAATGTTCTAGAGGAGGAACCTTCTAGTAAGTCCTCTTACATTTATTTCATTCACACTAGGCATTATTTATTAAAAGTTGTCTTTATACATAACAATAGTTTTCTACTAGTATTCCCCTTATAAAGGAGGAACCTTCTATAAGTGAAACCTTCTAGTAAGTCCTCT
>ML806623.1:17456-35309 GCA_009831015.1 Picea engelmannii
GGGGGGGGGGGGCTGAGCCTAGGAGCGAAGACGAGGGAGTTGCCAAGACTATCGAACCATTCGACTCAGCAAACAAAAGGATTCAACAACGGAGACAAGTCCGGAGTGGTGTCTCGAGGAGGTCGAACATAAGTGAAGGAGGGAGTGGGAGCGACAATAGGCTTCGGGGTGGAGACATTCTCAGGTTCTGGTGGAGAGCTCGAACGAGCCTACTGGCCACGCCCTCCTGCTTCCCTTCCTCTAGTGGCATACCAAGCCGCACCTCTCTTCGACTTACCCTTGAGTCGAGGCATCGAGAGAGCCACCTGAAACCAAATGAGGGGCTCGTGGAAAAAGTGAGATATGTTGCTCAAAGAAAGTGAGACCAGCCAGACACAATAACAAAGATTAAATAGAGGAGAGGTTCTGGGAGCCGAGGGCCGAGTGCACTGCAAAAGCTCGAGCCAAAGGAGAAAGACAAGACCAACTTTTGGAGGAGTCCAAGACCAACTTTTGTAACACGGGCCTAGAACTGTAAATTCTAACCTTGTACAATATCTACTGCAAACAAATATTCTGAAAAAGAACAGAAAAGATACAATGGCAAATATAAACATTACACAGAGATTTTTCCCCTGGAAACCCAAACCGGAAAAACCAGCATATTCTATATTATTCATCATCTTACAATGTTTACAATATAAAATACATATAAGAGTCAGCGGCATCCAAAACCCTAACCGAATGACCTGGATTAGTCCAAAACCCTAATTCCTTAACCGGAAATAGAAAACCATCGACAAAGAAACCATGTGCCGAAAAACCACCTAAATATAATGCGGTCCTGATCCTAGCAACCCCCCCTCTAACCCCCTTGTGCGCCCAACACATATGCTCAAACACTACTACTCGTGCAAAGAATATAACACATACCCAACAAGAACCACTATGCCAGGATGGGTGATGGGACTGAGACTGTGTCCAACCCATTACCATTAACATTCCCACGAACAGAGGCGTCAAGACGTTACACCATACCAGAGACGAGTGAACGTTGAGGAGCGATGGTCAAGGCTTTAAATTCATGAGGTGATGGAGGAGGAAGAGTGTGCCTGAGGTGGCTTAGGGTGGCGAGAGACTAGGCAAGGTGTCCTCCCCACAAATTGTCCAAGCATTATATCTGTAAACACCCCATCCGAGAATTATTCATTTAACCTTTACTCATAATAACTATATTTATTTAATTTAAAAAATAAATTTAATAAAATATTATTATTCATTTAACCTTTACTCAAAATTAGGGTTTTTATTTACTTTATTTTATGTAAATTTGAAAAATATAACAATAAAACAATTTCAATCAAATTTGGAAGAAAAAATTAAGAAATTTTGAAGTATAGTAATAAGAAATTTGGAAAAAAAATGTTTCAAAATAAAGAATTTATCAAAAAATTATTTAATATTATTTAGAGTATGAAAATCAATATTATATTTTTTTCAAATAGAAAAATATCTCGAATTTATACTAGGTATAAATTCATTTACACAGTAAATCGTTTCTGGTCAAGCCAGTCTTGATTCTACAATCTAATACCCATTCTTTGTTATCTCTTTTATGTGATATAACATTATCAAATATATTTTTTCAATTTTTTTTAAAGGGTGTATACATTTTTATATTACAAAAGGATAGATGGTGAAAGGTGAATATTTATATTTGTAATACAAAAAGTTAAATTTTCACATTGACTATGTGGAGGGTAAAGGTGTGAACTATGTGGATGGTAAAGGGGTGAACTATGTGGATGGTAAAGGGGTGAAGGTGTCTCCTTAAGATGGGGTAATGAAAATGTAGGAAGTTTGAATAGACTGAAATCAATTTTAAAACATGGCTGGATTTAAGATAATTGCACAGATTTAGAACCGGTAATTTTCATTTACTGAGTATTTTAAAAGCGCACTTTTTCACCCACTGCTCTAGATCTCTAAAACTACATATTTAATATTATTAAAACAATAATATAATCAATTTATAAAAAAATGATTTGTTGGTGACATTCTCAAAAAAAACAATAAATAAATAAACGTTCATGCATTTATTTTATATTTAAGATAATTGCACGGATTTAGAACTGGTAATTTTCACTTACTGAGTATCTTAAAAGCACACTTCCTCACCCACTGCTCTAGATCTCAAAAACTACATATTTAATATTATTAAAACAATAATATAATCAATTTATAAAAAAATGATTTGTGGGTACATTCTAAAAAAAATAATAAATAAATAAACATTCACGCATTTATTTTATATTTAAATAATGAGTCGCATTTATTTTATATTTAAATAATGAGTGTGGGGTTGCAATTTTAATATTATTAAGATATCGTTTGGAATAAATTTTAATTTATTAAAGGATTTCTGGGCTGGGCTTCTAGAACGAACTCATAGTGATTTAAAGTGTTTACACATCTATTTATATATATTTAAATATATAGAATTGCAAGGTTCACGCGTTGCAATTGTACGTGTAATGTGACCCTAACCGAGTATAAGTAAACCAAAGGAAGTCTAAGTCTCATGTGATTTTCGTTATATTTAAAATTATTTATCATTAAAAAAATACATTTTAATTAACTAAATCTATTCGAATAGTTAAAAAGATAATTTTTATCTTTTCTATTTATTCGATTATTTTCATTAATTATAATTATAAAATACTTTTTAAATAACCATTTCATCTTCATCAATGTTTGTGACACATGATTATGATGTTACATCCAATGTTACAGTTTGAGTGGGTTTAATGGTTAAGAACATGTGTTTCTTTTTAAGAGGTCACAAATTCAAATCCAAAGGGGGTAGGGTATGTATACTTCCGTAAATTTTACCAGTCAAATCGCTAGGCAGAGGAGGGTCCCTTGTCCCACAAACAAGGAGTCTCATACACCAATTTAGTGTGGCTTCGTCGTGACCTTAAAAACAGATTATTATTATTATTATATCATTACACATGTCATTGATATGACATAATAATAATAATTTTTAATTTGTAAATTAAGTATAAATTTTAATGATAATGTTATTTTTTTTTTTCAAATTTAATTTAATTTTAAAATCAATAAAGTAATTAATTTAATTAAAATTTTATTAGTATAATTGAAAAATGGTTGATGATAATATTTTATAATTGGAAAAAATATTAATAATAATATTTTTTAATTTGTAAATTAAATATATCTTTTGATGATAAATTTTTTTTAATTAATTTAATTAAAATTTTATTAATATAATTGAAAAATGATTGATGATAATATTTTATAATCTAAAAAGTTATTAATAATGACATTATATTAATAATATTTTATAATTAAATATATATATTTTAATAATCATTTCATTTATTCAAATAACTTTGTTTTATCAATTTTATCAATTTATATTAATTAATTTAATTTAATATTGTATTTATATAATTGAAAATATACATGAATGATAATGTCATATCAATAATATTATGTAATTTGGAGATTGAGTATATTATATTATAACTCCCGTGAACTCTCTTTTATTAAAATTGTCCCATTCAGTTGAAGTCAACTATATTTTATTAAAATTGAAAAATGGTTGATGATAATATTTTATAATCTAAAAAGTTATTAATAATGATATTATATTAATAATATTTTATAATTAAATATATAGATTTTAATAATCATTTCATTTATTCAAATAACTTTGTTTTATCAATTTTTGAAATTTATATTAATTAAATTAATTTAATATTGTATTGATATATATTAATAATGATATTATATTAATAATATTTTATAATTAAATATATAGATTTTAATAATCATTTCATTTATTCAAATAACTTTGTTTTATCAATTTTTGAAATTTATATTAATTAAATTAATTTAATATTGTATTGATATAATTGAAAATATACATGAATGATAATGTCATATCAATAATATTATGTAATTTGGAGATTGAGTATATTATATTATAACTCCCGTGAACTCTCTTTTATTAAAATTGTCCCTTTCATTCGAAGTCAACTATATTTTATTAAAATTGAAGAAATTTGATATTTAATTAATTTAATTTAACATTTTAACCTTCTTTTAAAGAAAAAATAAAACTATACATTGTTTTGTTTGAAAAGTGTTCAAAAATTGTTTCATATGTGGCCAATGCACTTTTCTTAAAAAAAGAATGTGCATCTATTATTACACTTTAATGAGTACTTACTTATAAAAAATAAAATTAAAAGCTTATTTTGGTAGAGAATTTGAATATTTACATACAAACTAGAAGATTTAAGATTTTATCATTGATTTCGAGAAAACAATGATAAGTGTCATTGTAGTGGCTATGTCTTTGTCGAGATGCAGAGAAAAGTAAGCTTTGTGCATGTATGATGATGAAAACTTATACTGCCTCAAAACATGTGAACGTCGTTGCTTGCTCCTCTGGAGCCTTCCAACCGCTCCAACCCCACCCAGACAGACGAAGGTGAGGAGCGGGTTTAGCTTATTATGGTCCTATTATAAGGTCGGGGTGGTTTGTGGGGTTTTGGTGGCCATGACAGGTTTAGCAAGGATGAAATTCAGATGTTGTTTTACTCATTCGAGCTTCCCTGCCTATCTACGACCCCATACAGTTGTGGGAGGAAACACATCGAGACAAGCCCATTGAACTCAACCCAGGGAGGTGGTGATACACAGAAGAGAAGCTACAATTAGGTATACATAGAGGGGCAAGAAGTCTGAGTTGATGCCCTAAAGGTATAAGTACCTGGGCAAGAATGCTTAGTCGCCTTGCACATAGTGGACAGCTTGAAGCGAATTCAAAGAGAAAAGAGGCCAGCTCCAAGTTGTCACAGAGAGAAGACAAGTTTAAGACAACCTAGTAAAAGGCAAGTATAAAAGATGCAAAGTGGGTGGGTAACTCACTATTGGATCCTTAGAATGGGAATGTGGGGCCAACAACGCTAAGCAACATATGAACCTTGCTTCTCATTGCACCAGGTAATCTACCAGTCTTAGATTCAATTAATAAAGAACAACAAATAATAATAAAAAAACACAAAACAACAATGACACATTCCTTCACTCATCACAAATGTTAGGGAAGTTGTGGTGCATATGATGTTGAATGTCATCCACGTTTCTTCACTTATCACAAGTGTCAGGTATGTCTTCAAGTGGTGGATATGAAATCTAACATGTAAATATCGTGAACTGGGTAGCCAAGTACTTTACATCTTTGTAAATGCTATGTGAAATCAAGATTAATGCTACATGTTGTATAAATAATTATGGGTATTGTGGGGTGGTTTTTCTCGACCCAGATGAAGAAAAATTGCTCAGTAACACCAACATTCCCACCCACCCGGGTATAGCGCGATGGTTTTTCTGGACATGGATAAAGAAAAAATGCTTAATAACACCAACATTCCTACCTACCCTGGTTATAGATGGCCAGTAATATCATTGCACCAGTGCTAGAGTATGGCCAGGAATATTTTTTCTAGTGACATGAGCATCAGAATGACATAAGAGGCTTTGCAATGGCACATCTCCAATAGCCTCGAACCCATAGGCTTCTGAGTCAAATGTATTACTCTGATCATAATCTAATGTTTGGCATAATGGTGTGGGTAGTCGAAGATAGGAACAAAGTTGTCGAGTTGTTGTTTGTCATCACACCCAGGAATAGTTATCAAACTCATAAATCAATTTGCTTAATCATAAATCAATTTGCATTTTTATGTTTGTGTGGTTGATATAATATCTTAAGAAGAGAAATTTGTTGGATCTAACGTGCTTATTTTTTCATATCTCTAGCAATTAGTACACTTAAATGAGCTAAATTGATGCCTTAACTCTCAAAATGTCTCATGATTTTAAGCTCATTTCTAACCTCTCTTTTGCTGGTTTTAATTTTTGAGTTGTTGTTTTGTATGTCTTTGTCTCAGGAGTTGGTAGTTGCCTCCAAGCATGATTCACTGGACTAGATATTCATCTTCCAACTTAAACATTCCTTTTGGAACACTGTTAGAAGTAACCTGTCTATACAAATTCTCCTGTAGTTTTGTAGATCGAGTTTCTTCTAATTGCTCCTTCTGACCATGATAAAAATGATTGAAATATGGCTCAATGATTATATCATTTTTGAAGCTGGAAACATACTTACTTCTAGCAAGGAATACCTTAGTTTGTTGAATCTGAAACTGGAACTTTGTCATTTTTTTTTTTGGTTGAGGAATTAGCATATTATTTCCACAACTCTTGAACTTCAATTTTAGTCTTCAGTTTGTCATCTTCATGACCCTGATTCCTTACTACAAAAATTAAACCTCAGGTCTTGATTGTTGTCCCCGTCAGCCATAAAACGAACTAAAACACAACAGAAAAATACATAAACAAAAAATTAGATGCGAGACATAAAATGATGAACACAGAGATTAACATGGTTCACCCAACATTGGTTTACGTCCACCAAGCAGAGGTATCGATTCTCTTATTGTTCATAGCATGGAAAATTACAACAGCCTTGCAAGCTCTATATCATTTATCACCTGCTCACTCCACTCATCTCCCCATTGCCTCTATGGACATACATGAATTTATCGCATTTCATACACAATTACATAAGAAACTGATTATTAAATGCACTCCTATCCATATTCTAACTTGGTCTATTTAGTTGCAACCAATGCCAAATAATAGGATCCAAAATCCATTCTTGGAGAAATTCGTTGTCACCAAATTCAAACAATCTCCACCTTGACAACAATTAACCTGGTACCTTGCTCCTTTCTTTTGTTCATCACCTTTTCTGTAAGCCAAGAGAAGCCAAGCACCATCGTAGCTTTTCTAAAAGTACTGGTTTTGTGAACATGTCTGCGCAATTTTCTTTTGTATGAACTTTTTCAAGAGAAACTCCACCTTCATCGATGACATGTCTTACAAAATGGTACTTAATAGGAATACATTTAGTTTTATTGTAAAAGGCTGGATTTTTATCCAAGTGAATAGCACTTTGACTATCACAGAGTATCTTTACTTTGTTCTGCACCCTTCCAAACTCACCAAGCAAACCTTTTAACCAAACCACATCTTTGCAAACATGTGAAGCAACTAAGTATTCTACTTATGTAGTGGATAAAGCAACACTGCTCTGTAGCTTTGACATCCAACTAATAGCTCCACCTGCAAGAGTAAATACTTATCCTGAAGTTGACCTCATTTTGTCCAAGTCACCTGCAAAATCAGAATCAACATATCCATGGACTAACTCACAACCACCGTTATAGGTGATACAGTAATCACTTGTGCCCCTCAGATACTGAAGCACCCATTTCACTGTTGCCCAGTGCTCTTTACCTGGATTTTCCATATATCTGTTGACAACGCCAACTACATGTGAAATGTCTAGTCTTGTACTAACCATTGCATACATTAAACTTCCTACTACATTAGCATACGGTATTCGAGAAATATATTCCTTTTCTTATTTTGTACTAGGAAATAAACTTGAAGAAAGCTTAAAATGGGAAGCGAAAGGTACACAAAATGGTTTCACACTGTTCATACCAAACCTCAAAAGTATTTTCTCGACATACTTCTATTGTGACAACCAAATCTTACCATTCCTCCTGTCTTTGAATATCTCCATGCCCAAAATCTTATTTGTTGCTCCTAGATCTTTCATATCAAACATCCTAGCCATTTGAGCCTTTAACTTATTGATCTCAGTTATGATTTTTCTTGCTAAAAGCATATCGTCAACATACAATACTAGGATAATGAATATGCCATTGTTCAATTTCTTAAAGTAAACACAATGATCATACTCACTCCTTATATAATTCTGGCTCCTCATGAAAGAGTCAAATTTCTTGTACCATTGTCTGGGTGACTGCCTCAGACCATACAATGATTTCTTGAGCCTACAAACAAATTCCTTGTTGCGATTCTGAATGAACCCTTCAGGTTGTTCCATGTAAATCTCCATGTAAGAAAGCAGTCTTAACATCTAGTTGCTCCAACTCCAAATCAAGTAATGCAACCAATGCTAACACACTTCGAATTGAAACGATCTTAACAACTGGTGAAAAAATCTCATGAAAGTCAATATCTTCTTTCTGAGAGTATCCTTTTGCAACCAGCTTTGCTTTGTACCTCTCTACCTTATCATCAATACCATTCTTTAGCTTGTAGACCCACTTGCAACCTACAATTTTCCTGTATCTTGGAAGTTATACCAGGTCCCATGTTGCATTCCTTTCTAAAGCATTCATTTCATCATTCATTACTTATTTCCATTTTTCATTGTTAGAACCCTCCACAACTTCCTGATAGCACGAAGGTTCATCATCATTAGTACTTAAAGAAACCGATGAAACAAAATCATCATACCTTCTTGGAGGAACTCTGACTCGTGTAGACCTCCTTAGGGAAGTTTGTGGCTCATCCACAATCTGTTGATTGTCATCATCATCTATGTTTTCCTCTGCAACAACCTCTTCATGAACATCTTTATAAACTTGTTCATGTTCACTCTCATCTGTAGTTGAACGAGTTTCAAACTGAATTTGTTGATACCTGGGTACTTCTACCTGTTTCATTTGAACATCTACATCTGATTTGATGAGATATGATTCATCAAATATTACATCTCTGTTAATGATGATCTTGTGGGCAGTAGGATCCCACAACATGCACCCCTTAATACCATCACCATATCCAACAAAGATAATCCTTTTTTATTTTGGACCTAATTTAGAATGCTGATGTTTTAGAATTAGAGCATAGGCTTCACAACCAAAAAATTTAAGATTATAAAAATTACAAGGGTGACCTATCCATACCTCCTGAGGAATATTGCACTCTATTGTTGTTGAAGTTGTTGGAGGGATATACGAATATATTCCCAAAAATATTTATGACGCTAAGAAGGTATTGGAGGGATATCCATGCAACCAACTTTGCGCGACCTCATGCTTAACTCTAGTGTGAGCAGAGCCTTCCGACGTCACCAATTACACAATGAATTTCACCACTCCCTTAATCAGACACATATGTTGAGTTTAATAGCCATGGAGAAGTTTACTCACAAAATCCTATTCCAAGGCTCTAAATCTTAAGCTAGTTTGTGCACCCTGAAAAATAAAATTGTTTCTAATCAATTTTAAATTTATCAGTGTTACTTTTAGTGGCTTTGTTTACTCAAAATGTGTGGTCGTAAAAATGATGATGTTATGACTTAGCAAGTAAAAAAAATGAATATGAATGTAATGCAAAGTCCTAACCTTAATTCTCAATAAATGATAAGCTTTTCAAATTGCAACTTTCAATTCAACTTTGCAATTTCAAATAAGATGCAATATTTCTATACATGTATCAAGATCAATAATAAGAACCCAAAAGATCAAATGCCATAATTCAAAATGTATGTTTTTGTGTTTTCAATATAAAGAAATGAAAATGTAAGGAATGAACAACAACTTGATATATAGACCCTACTGTAAGCAAATAGAGACAAACCAAGTAGGATATCAAGAAGCAAACACCCAACCGAAGATGCAAGGACAACTAATGAAAAATATGATGATAAAGAAAAAAACACCCGAAAATTCAACGAAAGAAAGGTTTCCTATCGCTCTCCAGGCACTTAACAGTCATGAAAGAGACCCAAGAAGATTCATCAACCATCAAAACTTACACAAAAAACACCAAACTCAACAATCAATAAAACAAGGATGATGTACGTCACTGTTCAAGTAAAATCCGCGTATATATGTGCCCTATAGAATGACAACTCGCGTATGTACGCGTCTGTCAAGGGAAAAACCACGTATATGTGTTAAAACACTGCCAAGTTAAGGGTAAGGCCAAGAAACTCATATTCAAAATGAAAATAGGCTTTCAAGCAATTAGACAACAAGAAAACTCAAGCTAACCTAGAACAATCAAAGGAGAAAAACACTCCAAACCTTGAAAAGAAGATTCATTCCCTAGTATGGTCGCCAATTCCGTTACGAGGAAAATCACTCTATGGCATGGGGTAAACCACAACAGATGGAATGACTACATAAATCAACTCTAATCTCAAGTATGCTATATAAACAAAGATGCTAACAAAACAAGATAAAGAGCCTACCTCGTCCAGATGTTCGAAGAAGACCACCATTGAACACTTGACTCAAAGCTATACACCTGCAACTTGTTCTCAACAACCAAGATACACAAGCATATGGTGATAATATATACAGTTAGCACGTATAATAGCATAATCCATCAATATTCATAACAAATATGCCCATGGAATAACAATTCAAAATTTGCAAGACATTAATTGGACGAGAAAAGAGTATTTCTATTAAAATATAAACAACAGAAGTGTATGAATGACAACTTTTTGTGTCGGCACATCTTGGAACCGAGAAACTAAGTCCCTTCCAGCTGGGCCTCCACCACTTCAATCTTCCACCAAAGGAAAGCTCATAGCTGCATCCACCACTTCAATCCTCCACCAAAGGAAAGCTCATATAAGAGAGACAATGAGGGTTTCCATCAAAGAGGGAAGAGTTTGGGGGCTGAACAATGTGTTCAGAATTAAAAGGACAAAGGGATGCAAACTCAATATGAAGTGAATAATTTCTCCAGAGTAACTTTGCTCTCAAAGTTGAATTCTTTCTCCTTTCTCCACGGCTTGGATATGGCCCATTTATAGCTTTCAAATGGAACTGAAGGGCCGAGTCAGAACGTTTCAAGTATATGGAAGGTCAAGGATCATGGATCTCATGACGTGACATGGAAACCCAACACATTTTTAATTTTGGGCACAAAACTCGATGTACGTAGGCTTTAATGGTGCAACCTGCATATACTCATGTTGTATAGTTGTTAGGGCACATATATGTGGAAAAATATAATTTTTAGCTTTGGGAGTTGCAAAAGGGGACATGCATAGGGAAATGGAAAAGGCCTTCTCAACAAGTTGCATGGGGTGAGGCAAATATTGCTATAACAATTATGAAGGAATTGGAATGTTGAGTCCACTCAATAGTTGGGAAAAGACAAATTTATCCAAAGAATGTATTCTTGTAGTAGGAATTCCTCCCACATTTGCTTGAGATGTAGTCAATATTATCAAAGCATTGTTGATAAAAATCGAGACAGTAATGGTATTCTATTAAACAATTTTAAGTTGTTTATATCAATCAAGATAAAATAAAATACATGTCTATCTGTCTTGAATTCATGTACCCACATCACAGAGTTCAGAAAATATCATGCCTAATTACTGGTAACCAGAGAAAATCAAAATACAGTTTTGGCTACAATACTTGTCAATATGAATGCACAATATAGAGGAGTGGAAGAATTATTTTGGTTTTTGATGAAACTCAAAATATAAATGTTTTATTCTGAAATGTGATTTCAAAGGATATGTGAAAAATGGTTTATGTAAGGGAATCCTTGAGCTATGCTATCAAATGCATGAGGAAGGCATAGAACTAGACAATCACACTTTTCCATTTGTACTCACGACATGTACTAAGCTCTTTACTTAGGAAGAGGGCAAGGAGATTCATTATGAAGTAGTTTAATTGGTGAAACTCCACAATTTACTATAAAATGTCAAGAACAATGGGAGTTATAATGTTTAAGGTGCTTACAATAGGTTTAAAAGATGAATTTACAACATAGTACCCTTGTTGGACTTTTTTCCATTGTTAAATTGCCTAAAATGGGCCTATAAAAATGATCCAGAGTTGATGTTCATCTTCAAATGTTTTTCTGTGAAACCAAGTCTTTTCTTATGTTTGTATGCTAGATCAAATATCAACATGAAAACACTATACATATCTTCAATAGAACTACTCTCTTATATATGAAAATGGGTTCAAATAATAACTTGAGATCAACATGCTTATCTGACAGTGTGGGAGATGTATTGAGGCTTTATAGCGACCAGAAACAATCTCCAATCAAGGCACACTTGTTGTTGGAAATAGGCTACAAGACTAGAAATAATGCCCTCATCTTGTGAATGTTATATCATTTAATCTTATGCAAAATGAAACTCCAAAGTTACACACTTGAAAAATATGAATGCATGTCCACTTTCATATTTCTTAAATGAAGGAGAAGTTATTGAATTTCACCTACTACATGATTTAAAAGGAAATATTTGATAGCTAACAATTTCAAATCATTTAAAGAATATTCATCTTAGACTTGAAGGTGGAATTGTGCAATTGTTATTTTGAAAAAGAAAGTAGATTCTATGACAAATCATTTGAGACTCCACTATTTGTGAATTTGTAAAGAAAAACAGTGGTAGTGATGTTGTATGATATGTCCATCTATGTTTATGGTCATTGTATCCTTGTAGAAATTCTCTTTTTCCATATACAAACTATTTACAATTCACCATGATTAATTTATTACCCTATCATGCATGAAGTTGGAGAACAAATATATGTTGTGTCTTTACATTGATTAATACGTATTAGTATTTAAGGGGTTGTTCCACAAGGGTTTCCCACAAAATAGAGACTTGCTAAAAGTGGGTTTTCAAATGATAATTGTCTTCATTACAACAAAGTAGAGACCATGGAACCCCTACTTTGGGAATTCTCTTTCTCTAGAGAAAGTTGGTGAATTGTGTGGTAGCAATTTTCTTCCTTGCTTCAAGGAAATATTCACCGTGGGAAAACATTACTTGGTGATTGCAAATATTTCCTTCCAAGTCACTAGATTGGCCACTAGCATTGCATATGAGATTATGTCCTCTTCTCTCTCTAGAAATCATGGTGTATGTCTTTGAAGGAGTTGTAAGTTTTGTCCATGCTTTTCAAAAATTGGTTTTCAATGAGCTAAGTACCCAAGGCAAGGCTAAAGGTCATTTTCTTATTCATGATTATAATAATGAGTCATCTACTATATATTCAAATCTTATTGTAACACTTACTATGTTAATGATCTGTAATCGAAGGCCTATCGCCAAACAATTCACCAACATGGGTCTTAATGTAGAATCTTATGAATTGTAAACAAAATGTTGAAATAACCTATAATAGATATAGAGTGACAATTGTTTCTTTAGAATTCTATGAATAGAATTATCAATGTAATCACATATACATTGATAACACAAGAGATACCCTTGAGAAACCCAATTTGGAAAAACAACATCTTCAAAATATATATCTTGGTTTGGTTATTATTGATGGTGCTTTTACAATTATAATGTCCATTGGATTACAAAGAACTTAGGAAATGAAAATCATAGTGAGAATACAAAACTTGTTGAACATAGAATTCTCTTACAAGCCAATCAATCAATCTTTGTTAAATTTGTCCTTTCCATCTCTATAAAATGTGTGAATCAATGTCACCCTACCTAGTGGGAAAAAATCTAGTTTTTTCACTCCTCCTTCAGTCTAAACTACTTGCCCATAATCAAACCAAGTCCAGTTGATCCCCTTTCCGTCTCCACCACCGCTTTTATTCTTTTTTCTCTTAGGTACATAACAAGGATTGTAGTTGTATTCTTGACATGTACTTCTCATTATGCCTCTAGCTTCACACGCATCCAAGAGATCTACATAGCCTTTGCACACCCCTTTTTCCTTCACATGATAATGTTAAGGTTTGATGAAGGCTCTAAGACCAATAACCTACAACACCACCAAACCATTAAAACAATGCATCTTTCCATGATTTTTTTAACATAGGTTTCACGCATAAAAATTACCAAGGGTTCTTGAACACTTATAAACCATATTGTAACCACATATCCATTTCAATTCTTATGGATCCATTGAGATTAGTTAAATTCATTATCTTTTTACTATGATTTTATAATTTATTTTGTATAAAATAATATGCATATTTTTCAAAAAAAAAATCCCATAACACCCATGCAACCAATAGCTCTTTTCATTATTATTTTCTTTTTCATGCTTTTATATTAAAAAGGAATTTATTATTATTATTGCAATCTCATTTTACCAACAATAATTGTTTTTTCCATGTATTTTACAAACCATTATAGCTTTTCATGTAAGGGAATATTATCTAGCATTCAACACAATCATGACATTATGAAATTTATTGAAGAAGTATTGCATCAACGTTATATTAACAAATTATCATGTAGCAAATGAACACTATTATAACAATTATTTATTCAATTTCAAGAAATGCTTCAACTACGATTGGTTACAATCATGACTTTTGTTGTAATTGACTATACTTCTCTAGAGTAATGATATTGCAAATGTAATCCTAATAAATTTCATGAGCAAATGCAATTACAAAAATATCAATTACAAGTCTTTCTAGTGCTAATAGTTTGTCATTGGAGATTTTACAAGTTATCAAGAAAATTGAAAGAATAAACTATTCTAGAGCCACTTCATAGTGTTTCTTTAGTATTGGGATCTCACCTAAAAGTTGACTCCACACTATCCTTTTAATTTCTTTTATCTTAAATGGATATTTCTTCTTTCATTCATTTGGGGATGGTCTTTCAACTTGTTACTTCATTAATAGCCCTCCAAACATTATGAGGGGATTTCTCACCCTTGAATTCCACACTTAAGAAAGGAGGAGTGGTTCTAGTATCAAGCAACATTTCACATCATTAACTATCCTACCTTACTTTGGACAAAGAATTCAATCAATGTCTTGCATTTGCACTTATCAACTACAACAAAAATAAAATCTTCTCCCCTCCTTATAATATCAAAATCTTTGTGTAGTTCACATCAACTTCTAAATTATTATGTTTCTCTTCGAATAAGAACATTGAAGCAATATACTCATGCACTAGTTCTTCAACTTCATGATCCACATTATGGGTTTTTTTCTTATGCATAAAAGATATCAAGTTTTCTTCTTATTTGAACCTTTTTAGCTTTACAAAGAGTTTTTCCCTTGGTTTGAGCATGACACTTTCAAAGGATGTTCTTTCAATCCCACTATTAAAATACATATGGGTCCATACCAATATCTCAACACATAGCCAAAAGGCTATTTTGTACTTCATTGGAAAGGGTCTATGCTCTTGGATCAATAGAAATGGGAGAAAAATTAATAAATTGTTGTCAACAACGTTATTCTATATTTTAGCTTTATGCAAGCAAATTTGAGCTCTTAGGTTTATACTTGAGATGACCTACTATACAATATTGCTCTCTTCTTTAACATTTTTTCTCATTGTTTTGTACTTTTCTACTTTATTTTGATTGACATTTGATGAAACTAATATAACATATGTACAATTGCATCGACTTCTTGTGTCTAGATTTTAATGAATTAATTCCATGATGCAAATCAAAGGACAAGTTAAACAATATGGCATTGGATAAGTTGTAGGTGTGGAGCAACGAACAAAAATGAAGCAAAATAACAAATGAAATATAGCGAAAGCAAATTACACTGAAACAATGTTTGTATTACTATGAAATGATTTGTGCATTGTTTTGTGACTGTGAATGTAAATGAGAATGTGCAAAAAATAGATATGTCGTGCTACTATCTTATCCTTCATATAGTACATTGTATATATAAAATTGAATTTTATTTATAAAATTCTATGTTTAATTGTTGTTATCTTATCCTTCATATAGTACATTGTATATATATAATTGAATTTTATTTATAAAATTCTATGTTTAATTGTTGAAGGTTCTTCAGTATTGTCATTGAAGATAGAGTTATTATCCATCTTCATGACATGCCACATGTTACTATTGGCACAACAGTTTCCGTGTAGTTTGCATGTGTTGTAGGTGAATTGGCTGTGATTCCTTACTAATCCTAGCAATAGTTTGCATCCCAGGTTGTGAACATGCGTGCACAACATGTTCAAGAATGTGTGTATAGGTTGCACATACATTGTGGAAGTGTGCAAACTGAAACTTCATAGATGCAACAAAAATTTAGTGCACCAAATGTTGTAGAAGTCTTACAAGCACAACGACACTAGCCCCTCTACCCTCATGACCTAGCTCATGAGCAATGGTGAGAGGCCGCTAGGAAGAGACATCTAATATTGTAGAGGCATACCTCTAGTCATTGAAATATGGAAATACAATAAGTCAATATTCTCATCAATCTTGAACTATGATCAAATTTCCAGTGTTCTGGTTCAATTCAAAATTGACAAAAATTCTCAAGGGCACCTTTCCACCATGCAAGGAACTTAGATCATGGTGAAATTTTGATCATTCCTTACATTTATTTGAGATTCTTATGAAATTTGTGACCAACAAGAGGATCGTTTTGCTACAATATTAGCTTACTCTCGCTAATGGAAACTCCCCTTAGAGCATGTGGGGGTCACTACGTACCCTAGTCTTGGGCTAGTGAACACCTCTACACGGTGCTAAAGTGGATAGTCTTGGGCTAGTGAACACCTCTACATGGTGCTAAAGTGGATTGGATGGAGGAGGCTGGTGCAAAGGATGGGAACTTCTTGGTACACTTGAAACTTTGGGCCAAGAACTTGTGGCTATGCTCATATGACCTTCCCCTCTAGATTTTCCATGTGTGTGCACTTATCAATTACAGTCCACTTTTAATCTATGGAAGTGAATCACTTGTTGGCAAAACTAAAGTTGTAGACTTTATCACTAGCATTGGATGTCTAATGACCCTTTTTAGGTTGGAAGGATATGAGTAAGGTAGTGTGGACTATAACCTGGGAGACCAAGTTGGAGTAGGATAATCTTGTAGCAAAGAGATTGTCTTTCTGGCCACAAATCTAATAAAAATCCAGTAGAAATTTCAAACATGAACAGAGTTCTACCATGATCCAAGGTCCATGCATGGCGAAACAATATCCTTGGGAGTTTTTCCCAATTTGAAATTGACAAAGATCATCAAAACTTTGATCAAAGTTGAAGATAAATAAAAAACTAATTTTTTTGTATAGTTGAATTCCAGCCAAGGAAGAGAAGTTTGCTACATTTGACAGCTCTAACCAAGTTTCCCATATTACCATAATAGAAAATGCATATGAGTAGTTCTTAATTCAACATTTTTTCTGTAATTAAGAGTGCTTATTAATGGACTGTTGAGAACTGGTTGCAGACTTCGAGTGTTGGGGTTGCTAACTATAGTTGACTGGTCTTTTTCTTCTTCAACTTTGGCAGTTACGACGTCCTTATTAATGGACTGTTGAGAACTGGTTGCAGACTTCAAGTGTTGGGGTTTCTAACTACCGTTAACTGGTCTTTTTCTTCTTCAACTTTGGCAGGTACACGTTTTTTCTGCTCCCTTTTATTCGGGACACCCTTCATCACAGTAACTACTAATTTGTGACAATTACAAAATTCCAGGACCGTTGCCATTTGGTTTGGGTCTACTCCTTTTTGTTTGAAAGATGAAAGATAGAACTGGAGTGTAATGTGTATTTTCTCCTTTTTGTTTGAAAGATGAAATCATCTGGTTCTGTTATGGGGATCATCTAGTTCCTTTGATGCTGCTTTAATCCTTTTGAGAATAACATTTCCACGTACAGTATGGTTATGCTTTAATATTAAATTAAAATTTATTTAGTGACCACTCAATAGATTAAAATAAAATTACACTTTTGCACTCCAGGTTTGCACCCAAGAGACCTTTTCTGTATTTTTTTTTCAAAGTTATATCAGCTACGAGGAAGCCATATGCAGTTTCACCAAGGATGCATAGTCTCCATCTCTAATGGCAAGCAATTCATCATGTTTTCCCTTTTCTGCAATAACTCCATCCTTCACCACTGCTATGAGATCTGCATTTTGAATTGTTGAAAGACGATGAGCAACAACAATAGTGGTCCTGTTTACCATTACACGA
>ML806623.1:55013-87261 GCA_009831015.1 Picea engelmannii
GTAATTTACACTTATCAACAACCTTAGGAGCTATATAACTCAAATTTGAACCAGGGTCAATTAGAATAGACACTAGATGGTTGGTGATCATACCTTCCATCTCCACCATTGAAGCTTGGTGGTCAGCTTGTTTATTATCCATGACTGCATAAATTTGTGGCATACTCCTGGCCACATCATTGACGGTGGTAGCTTCTTGAATGTTGTAAATTCTCTGACTACTTTGTTGCCGGTGCAGGCAATCCCTCAGTAGACGTTCTTCTCCACAACCCCAACATTTCAAGAGTTCTCTCTTTGGGTTATCAATCTTTCCTGGGGTAGATCCAAATGGTCTATTTCTGCTCTGGGAGGGGAAATTCTGCTGGTGTACACTTCAGGTTGGGAAGCTCATCCTTGAGTCCTTTTTATAGTTTTTAAATCTTGGGGATTTAAACCCCTTTTTCTAGAATCCCAAACTATTCTTCTGCTTCCAACCTTTGCGAGGTTATGTCCGATGCCCAAGCTGTTCATAACAATATCTTGCCTTTCGGATAGTGTCTTCTAAGGTCTTTGGCTCATCAAACTCAATCCTGTTCTGATAGTCCTTAGGTAGTCCACTGATGAATCGTTGTACCTTTTCCTTTTCTGCTTTTATATCGGGTACGTACCTCAGCAACTCAAGGAATCTACTGACATATTCCTCTATGGTGAGTTGCCCCAGTTTGAGTTCATAGAATTCTTTAGTCTTTTCATTGAAATATTTTTCCGACAGATACTTCTTTCTAAAGTATTTCTCAAACCGTTCCCAATATAGGTCCTCTTCGTGAATCCCTTTTACATTCTTAAGGTCTTCCCACCAAATGGAAGCCTTTCCATTCAAGTTGAAAGTGGCTACTCGGGCCTTCAAGTTTTCTGAGAAGTCATGGACTCTGAAATACTTCTTTAGTCCAAGCAACCAAGCCTTCGCTTCCTCCCCCTTCTTTATTTCACCATCAAAAGAGGGTGGTTTGGCCTTCTTGAATTCTTCGATATTATGACTTTTGGAATGCTTTCGCTTCTTCCGTTTTCTTTGGGAATAAGAACTAGTTCTGGTACTAGAAGATCCCTCTGAGTCGCCAGTTTCCTTTCCAGAGGAATCGTCTGATGCTTGTCCCTTATCTCTGGGGTGGACCTTTCTCGAGGTGCTCCTCCCAGTGTGGCCACTTAAAAGACCACGTTTCTGTATCTCAGGTGGACTTCAACTTTTCTTTGTCTGTCGTTGGTCCGCGTGACTGGTGTCAGGTCCATGCTGCAATTGTCTTTGTATGTCGGATAAACTCTGCAGCAAGACTGCAGTAATTTCTGTTTGCTTATCTTTCTCTTTTATGAACCTCTCGTTGTCGGCCTTGCAGCTCTGTAGTTCAACCATGAGGCTCCTCACAGTCTCAACTAGATCTGGAGGGGTTTCTACCTCTCTCATTTCGTCAGACTCTTTGTCTCTATTGTGGGATCCATCCCCCACTTCATAGTGCATCACCATTCTATGCGTCTGCAGTTTCCCGTGGTTGATCGTTTGCTTGTGTGCAGGAAAAACACTTTTTGTTAGTCAATATTTATATTCATTCATAACCAGCGCATAATTCATATTTTTCAAATGCATACACACAATAGGAATTTTCATTCTTAACTTCGAATTTTGATAAAGGGGGTTAAGATAGAGGGTTACTCCTTTTAAGAGTGATTCAAATGGAGTTTCTGCGCAAATCGTTCATGAGCCCAAGCAGGCCAAGTGTTGTAACCATGCTCTGATACCAATTTGTCACACACCCACTACGACAACCTAGATTTTTCATCTTTTTCTTTGAGGGACAGAGTCCCTGAATTTCTATGGGGCTTAGTGCAGACCATCCCTTCCCTTATCCTCCTCCAAGAGACCACAACCTGGCCTTAGCACAAGTGCCTTTCACAACTCGCGAGTTGGGAGCCAAGGCTCCCGAGTCCTCTTTCTCCAAATGCCGATACCTGAGATGCAATACGGGTATGGCTCCCTCCTCACTAGTGCCTGCTACATGTAACCGTAAGCTAGGCTAAACACTAGCACCACATGCAACTCGCGACTTCGCTAGTTGGAGTGTCGAGCCCTCGTGCTCCTCCTTTGCAAATCCCCAAGACGCGATAGGTCAACGTTACATGGACTCTGCCAAGCGATGTATACATGCCACTTGTCTCCTCTATTGTACTCTACTTACGAGTTGTGTCGCTGCCACCCATCGCACGAGACCTCGACTCTCGGTGTTTCGCGACCTTAGCGATCAAGGGGCAACTTCTTCATCATGCGAAACCCTGAACCATGATAAGTCAACAATGGGTTGACTCTTTCCCAAGAAACATGTGTCCACCACCTGTCACCCGCTCCCACATTTCTCTGGGCACTTGTTGTTACACCACCTATCAACCACGCGGTCCCCACCTAACAAATGTGCCACGTGTTTGCCCAAGCCCTCGATGCTCGGCACTTCGCGAATTCTGTAGTCAAAAAGAGATTCTTTCAACCTTTGAACCCCAATACGCGATACCACACGGAGGTTCTGATCCAACGGTTCTCCCGTGGCTTGGATCCAATGACCACGATCACGTCACGGTTTTGTGAATCGTGAGTTCGTGTAGTCCTACCCTTGACCACTCCAAGTCGCGAGTCAACGAAATGCTACTCGACTGCCACGCATCCTGTGCTGATGGACGGTTCTAAATACTTCAGGACTTTCAGGACGTTGTCGAGTCCACTCTCCTACCTATGCAAAGGTTAAGATCGACGGTCAATAGAGCTTCGACAGATCCTTGGATCTACGGTCCTATATCCCATCGCTACTTGCGAAGGCTGAAAGGGTAGAGGTGTTAATGCCTACGCTCCTCCTCTAGATCCATCGGTCATGACAGATCTAGGGTATTTCCGAAAGGATTCCAACCGTTCATCTACCAAATGATGAGGTATTCTCTTTCGATAATCGGACTCGCTATCCTTTCTGAGCTTGAATCACGAAATTCAACCTCTCGGAGCTTCAAACTCCCACAACTCCGAGACCTTAGAGAGATACTCTTTCCTGCATAAGGTTTCTAGACCCCGGATCGCATGAACCTTCAGACGATTCTTGGGCAATTGTCCCTGATCTTAGTCAAGTATCTGGGTAAAGGTTCAGTACAGTTCCAAGCTTTATGGGGTAATTCCCAGGGAAGAGTACTCTCAAGGAGCCTTCCTAGAATATTACGAGAATCAAGAAAACAAGACGATTCTTGGTGGAGAGAATTCATGCCCCGGACTTAATCATTTGTACAGAAACCAACTATGGCATGTAAGTATACACATGCATCCATTATTTTCAGTCTAAAACACCAGGCAATCATTCCACACAAAAATCATTATGGGCATATAAACATGAGCATGTATTCATGATATTCAATTCAAAATACAAGGCATAAAACACTTATCAGATCCACCAGGCGTGATGCAACTACTGGGAGGGGTGCTCATTTCCACCCAACTGTAGGCTCAGTGACTCCAAACGGATTTACCACTAGCCACTCCCGAGCTAGACCACGATGCTTTGAGATTCAGTCTCCTACTTCCAGCTCAACAGAAGTCAAGGACGAAGGTTACTCTCATTCTCATGATACAAAAGAATAATCCAGGACGAAGGTTACTCTCCTTCTCCTATGTTCAGAACTCCCTGTGTTTCCAGAGTTTCTCTAGTTCTCTTCCATGATCCCTGTCGCGCGTGCTCTCCCTCTACCCTTTACCACACTTCCTCTCTTGCCTTTTCTCTGCAAGATTGTGTGTGGCGCGAATTTCCCCGTCCGTGGTCAGGTTTGAGAGATTTTATGGATGGGAGGTTCACCCCCATCCCCTCATTAACTCTTGAGGAGCCTCCCCACCTACCAATCTGATGGGAAATCCATTTTAGGGTCATAGATTTGCTTTGGTCTTTGAGCAAGTAAAAACCAGTACGGTACTGGCTCGATGGAAGTTAACGCCACCATTCCAGGTCCCTTCCACCACCTCTCATTATCCATCGTGGTCTCTTTTAGCACATCCCCTCCCAGCAGTCATGCAACACATATTCATAACATAATTTACATTCATCGACCTTTTATACAAAGGTCCGTCAAATCAAACATTCACATCTTTGAGTTTGCCATAGTTCTTGGCCACTATAGTTATTTTTACAGACTGGGGGAAACATGGTGTTACAATAGATCTTTAAAACATTGTGGATGTTGTTAAAAGACAATATATGTCAAACTCAAGCCAAAAAAAATTCCCAAGGAGTACAAAAGAAGAGGTCGCAAATCCAACCATCAACTTCTGCATGAAATAAGTGATATTCTAGTTAACTTTGGGAAAAATTCTCTCATCACAGATTCATTTCAACCCTCCCAAAGTTTTCCATGTTCGTAATCTCATGGAATATAAGAGGACTAAATAGTAAGAGTAAGCATAGACTCTTATGAAACAAGCTTCGATCTGAATCTCCTGACATAATGATCCTCCATGAAAAAAAATGTTTAGGAGAAGCGTTTGGGAATCTTCTCCCAAAAATATGGAAAAATGAATGTTATATGGCCATTGATTCAAGAGGAACAACAAGAGGCATGGAAATCCTATGGAACTCAAACAAGGTTCTTGTCTAGAATTTCTTATGTACCAAGCATAACATCACCGCAAAATTCCAACCCTTGGGGGTGGGAACCTCGGGATTCATCACCAATGTTTATGGGCCACATCAATCTGGAGAAAAGATCAATTTTCTGCAACAACTTCAATATATGGTTGATTTAACCTCTCCTCATTACTGGATAGTGGGAGGTGACTTCAACCTCAATACCTCCTTATAAGAAAATAAAAAGGAGGTATGAGACGCCTAGCTAACCTTTAAGGATTTCATCCAGGACCAAAATTTGATTGATCTGGAGACCATCAATGACACCTTCACATGGAACAACTGTCGAGGAGGCTCCCATTAGGTGGCGAACAAATTGGGAAGGTTTCTTGTATCTGATCCCCTTATGCTCTCATGCTAGCTCATGGAAACCACTATCTTACCGACTACATGATCCAACCACTAGACAATCTTCCTTTCTCTTGACACCCTCAACAAGACTGACAAGAATCCCTTTCGGTTTGAGAAATTTTGGCTCTCTCACCTGGATCTTCTGAAGAATGTTCAGGGTTGGTGGGAGGAATCTCAGTCAATAAAAGGCTCATTTATGTATCAATTTCAACAATGTCTTAATGTAACATACCCAATATGATCCCCAATTTATATAATGCATAATGTAGATATAAATATGGTTGTGGTCAACCGATGTGATATGTGAAATGTATTTTATATTTTTAATAAATATAATGTAATGCTAGTTGTTGGGATATGGACATAGATGGGGGTTGATTAATTCACGAGAGAGGGGGAGTGCCTAGAGAGAGAGTCCAAAAGGGGTCCAGAGGTGAAATAATTTATGGGTATTAATTCAAACCCACATTTCTGAATTTCATTATCATTTGGGGAAAGCTTCTAATATTTGGTTGAGTGTATGAGAGCCCAATCATTGAATATTTTTCATAGGGTGGATGTGAGAGTCACATCCCATAGTTATTATAGAGCATGGGGTTGAAGAAAAATCAACATTGGGCAGAGTGAGCAGTCAATGGTCTTGGAAAGATAGAAGAAATTTGTATGGGTAGTAACAAGTAGTTTTAGACATGAATTTTTTACAGGAACAAAAAGAGAAAACAAGGAAGAAGATCTTGGAAGTTGAAACAACAAGGCTGGGAAAATTATGGAGCATACTAGAGTTTTTTGGATCCAGAAATTGAAGAGCCAAATTGTCAGGCTTGAAGGGTGAACTCCTAGGTGAGTTGCATTGTATTAGCAAGTGTTTACTGATGCCTTTTGCTAGTGTTTTTCCTAGTAGTGATCTCCCTTGGGTTCCCAGCTGAGAGATTCCTAGCTATCAGTGCCGAAGAGACCCTGATAAACAAATGGGATTCCCTATGAGATGAGAGTTGTGACATGGTACATTCCTTTGGTTGGGCAGGTCAAGATAAAGAGATTTGAAAGAAATCTGGTATAGTTGTAGGAGAGAACCAATGGGTTGTGTGATATTGAGTTGTGAGGGACTGTGAGAGGCACCCTTCTTTTGTGGATTCCTAGCCCCAGCTCTGGGGTGACTTCTTGTTGAGGATTGGAACAAAAAGTCTATGGTTGGGTTTAATGTCCTTCCCAAGCATTTTTTTGCACAAATGTTTTATAAAAGATAAATGTTCATCTATTTTGTTGAGTTATTTATGAGTTCATGGTTGTGAATTTACTCTGTGTATGAGAATGCTTTTATATGCTATTATAAATGTTTTATCAGTTGCATTCATGCTTGTTTATAATGCTATAGTTTCATTTAATTATGGGTTTTAGAATCTGGTTGTAAATGTGAATAAATCGTAGTTGGTAAGCTACAAGAATTTTATTAGAAAAATAAATTTTCATTTTTATGTGTATTTTTGCAAGTAATGTTCCCTGGTTAAGCAAGGAGACATTACATAATGGTATCAGAGCTCAAGGTTCAACATTGATCTTGTATGGTCCAGGGGCCAGTACGAATTGAACAAATTTGTGGTCACAGATTTTTTCTTGTGATGGATTTGGGGGGAAAATGGTGAACATAAGTGAAATCCCCAAATTATGAGTAGATTTTCGTGTTTCGGTGCTTCAGAGTAGTCAAGGAAGGTAATTCATGGTGTCAAGTTGCAGGTTGCAGAGTAAAATTTGGCCATGGATGTTGATTTCTTGTGTATTTCATGACGGTCATGAAGTTTAGAAATCGATGACCTAGATTAATTTGACGTGGAGAATTAATGATAGAGATTCAGTCGTAAGAGGATCAGAGCTATGCACTCCTGAAAGGCCTTCGAAGAGGGAGTTTCAGAAGGCTTCAGAGTTAGACATGAGGTTGACTCCCAAGGGAGGAGTTTGATGAAATGAGTCGAAAGAACAAGAACCATTAGAGTTTGAGGGTCGGAGTAGCCTTGGATGCATGAAGTGGAGGCACTCTGATGGGGAAGACTCTGAGAAGCAATATGGATCATAGATCGACGGTAAATGGGAAGTAATCTCAGTTGTAGATTGACATTAGATCTGCTTAAACGAGGAAAAAGAGAGAATGATGTCATGATGATGTAGCTTGCCAACTCAACAACCAAAGAGTCCTAATGGTGACATGTGTCACTAGAGGAGGGGGAAATGGACATGAGTGTCCAGGTGGAGGTTGGAAGCCTTATGACCTTCATTTTAACCTAGAATGTAGGATCTGGAGGTTGTTATATCATGACCGTTCATCGAAGGGTGCTAGTCAAAGTGAGTTGCGATCCTAAATGGAAATGAACTCTGATGGAAGGTTCTTTGAGGAATAAAATGGACTATCGATTAGAGTGGAGCGATGAAACGACAGTTGTTTATATGTCATGGGCCCCATAGGGTCTAGTGTGAAGAGTTTGGAAGGAAGGGACGTGAATCGTCGTGCAATTTTGAAGGTCCGATGCTATCGAAGTTGTTGATTGCGACTCCTAGGACCATCATATATGTCAGAGGGAGCAACAAATTTAGGAGTGGAAGAAATCTGGTGGGAATACTCTGACGGTGAAGAAGGTTGTAACACACCCACGATGGGGCAAAGAAAAATAAAAAAATTCATCCTCCTTACAAGAACAAATCCTCTTTCTCTCTACGGGTTCTGATTTGGGGAGTCCAGGACTCAGCCCAAGCCTCCGTTCACGATTCTCCGAGTCTAAATCAAACGAGACTTTGAGACCATGGTAGTCTCACCTCTAAATCAGACACAGGCCCTTTCAACCTCTGTTGCAGGTCTTATGATACCCGTGACCTTCTCGTGCGCGCTTCAACGAAGTCTCGGAGTTGGCATTAGCCTTTTTTCTCTTGGCCTCTTCTTGGATGTGACCTTGGCGATGACCACGCGATTGCGGGTGCGACCAAAAGTGGTTTGGGGTCAAACTAATTTTGGGCCCACAATCCTCCTCAAGTCTCCACGTGTCCTCATTACGAAACCACGGTTTGAATTGCGGCCCACCCTCGATATTTTAAAATTCGCGCAACTCCTGTCCCCGCAATGCGACAGGATCGTCGAACTCGTGATCTTGACGATACTATTTGAATCGACGCTTCATATCTGTACCTCTCAAATCTACAGACTAGATCTATCCCTCCTTGATCAATGATTGTTATCTCTTCGCAATTCCGGACTTTGGGGTTTTGAAATCTCAAACCTCGCTTCTTCTGTACTTCAAACTTCTGGAGTTGACGATCAACTGACACTTGTCTTGCTCGATCACAGTCTTTCTTCCACTTCGGGTGTTTGACCATTTAACCCAAATCAACGGTCCTCCAACCCTCTTCTCGATCGATAGTCGAGATCTCCTTCGGGTTTCAGACTTATGAGATCTCAAATCTCAAACCTTCCCCCTAATGAATTTTATCCAAAGGCCGCAATCCTCTGATGCATGTCCTCCTGATATGACGATCAAGGATTACTTAATATCTTCACCCGAAGCTCACAGATTTGCGCCATGTGTCCTCCAAATCCGACGGCTATGAATCACTTTGGGACTTTACCCAGAGTTCATGGATTTGCGCCACGTGTCCTCCAAATCCAACGGCTATGAATCACTTCAAGACTTTACCTGGAGTTCACGAATTCAGACCACATCTCCTTTAGATCTGTCGGTCCAGGTCCACTCTCGTGATCCGATGCTTGAAGTTTACCCCGAACAATCTAACGGATCAGATCTATTCCTACGATCAGACAATTGAGATTCTACTTCGGGTTTTTGGCTCTTCAGGCTTCAGAAACTTTGAGTCTCAAACCTTGACAGGTTCACTCTCTTGTGCATGCAAACGTTAAGACTCATGCATCTTCCTCAGATCCGACAATTGTCGGTCATTTTCACTGTGATCCAACGACCATTGTCACTTCTATCAGTCTTCAAAGGTTTTAAACCTTTTCTCCTCGTATGAGTCCTACTCTTGGATCTCGTCGACATTTATGATAAGTGATATCCCTTCTGAGCTTAATCCTTAAAGGATTTCAATTTCCCATGCACTCCTTGTGTTCAGGGATTTCGATAACTCAATTCGAAGGATTTCCTAAGAGGAAATTCTTCTTGCCTTCCTGGCGTTCCTCTGCTATAGTTCTTTGATGCTTGGTCGCTTCTTGATGTCGATCGACGACTCACATCAATTAGACATCTTGGAGCTTCAAGATCCAGGGTTCCTAGACTACTAGTCTAAAGGGAACACCTTCCCAACTTGTACAACTTTAAGCTCTAAGTCAAGGCAAGGTAACTTGTGGGTTTACCATGACAGTGACTATGCCAAGAGGCTTGCTCTGACTCTGGAACGATGATGTGGCTCCCTGGGAGAGTGCATTTGAGTGACTAAACATGGACGTATGGGAAAATCAAGCAGACATATAGGTTCTCAAAGGAATGAATGCATATTCATAACTTAATCATTTAACACAGAGAAAGAACCCTTTATAGACATATAAATACTCACATACATCCATTACTTACAATTCAAATAATAAGGCAAGAAAAACACTTATCAAAACCATATAGTGTGATGCAACTGTTGAAAGGGGTGCTCATTTCCTCCCAACCATAGGCTCAGTCACTCCCAATGGATTTATCACTAGCCACCCCCAAGCTTAAGCCACGATACTTCAAGATTCAATCTCTTACTTCCAACTCAACGGAAGGTAGGGATGAAGATTACTCTCCTTCTCCCAATATAAAAATAGATAAGGATGAAGGTTATTCTTCTTCTCCTAGTTCAATCTCTATTTTTTGTGATTAGAACTCACTGTTTCCTCTTTTAGTCCTTCCTTGGACCCAAGAGTTTCCCCTCTCGCCTTTGCATTTTCTCTGCAGGTCTCCCTCTGTCCACCATGCTTCCTTTCTTTCCTCCCTCAACAATATTGTGTGTGGCTCGAATCTCCCAGTTTGTGGTCAAGTTCGAAAGCCTTATCAATGGGCAGTCTGCCCCATCCCTCATTAAGTCTTGAGGGGGCCTGCCCACCTACCAGCCTGACGAGAATTCATTCCTGGTCAGAGGGTTGTTCTGATCTGAGAAAATTAATTCCAGCATGGTACTGGTTCGGTGGAGGTTAACGCAACCATTCCTGGTCCCCTTCACCACCTTTCACAACATTTCATGGTCTCTCTCTTAGCACACCCCCTCTTTCAGCAGTCATGGAACACGTAACCATTTTCTATTAAAATAATAAGAATTTACATTCATCAACCTTCTACACAAGGTCCATCAAATCAAACATTCACACTTTTAAGTTTGCCATAGTTCCTCGACCCATATAGTTATATTTACAGACTGGGGGAAACAGGGTGTTACAAAGGTGATCTTAATTATTTTTGACACAAAATGAGAGTGGAGATATAATAAAGCAATGTACAAAGATATCTTGGATATCCACTAATATTACATAAATGTATCATAGATGCAACCATAAACACAAAGATACAGTAATACACAATTTTCTATTAATGAGCGAAAATCTACAAAGACTGTAAAAGTATAGAGTGAAAGACTTGCTAGAAAGGTGGTAGATTATCTCTGAGAAGAGATGTGTCTGCTACTCCATTTGCAAGAAGATGATTTTACAATGAGGCTCCAAAGGCCTTTTTATCACAAAGAAAATACAAAACCCTAATCCTAGAAGATGAAAATCCAACAATTTTGTGGACCCTGTTTTGGGTAGTTTGGTGTATCAACTTCCCGGGGGCGTAACTTTGGCATATGATCTCTGTTTGGGGCGCACGATATCTCGTTGGAAAGGTATAGTCAAGGAGATTCATTTTGGGGACTCAATAAAAGCCTTAATATCTCATGGAGAAGCTTAATCTATGAAAACCTTCATTTAGGCCCTCAAAACGACCCTAGAAGTTAAAAACTACTAAAAATAGTAAATTACCAAAATTGCCAAAAAACTGTTTTGAGCTAGTTGGAAAAGGTGGGTTTCCACCGATATACACCTAGATCAATCCTCCCTCCTTAGGAAGCAATGGTCTCCATTTCATTGAGTGCACGGGGGAGAGGGAAAAATGTTTGTTGAATCTGCATCTTGATGGGTTGCTTGCCTTGTTGGAGAAGTTGCGTTGCTTATCTTTTTGAAGGTTGTCACGAATCTATAGCTAGAAGGGTTGGACCTTTTTAACCAGTCTAGTTACATGAGATGACTGTGTGAAAAAATAATCATTTTCCTTTGTTGCAATCTTGTCGATATTCTTCTGTTGGATAGAAGGTGCTTGTACCGAGGTTGCAGTGGTTGCAGTGTCCTTATGTGCACCTTTTGAACATATTGTGAAGAAGCTAAATTTTGTAGTATGAGATACTACCTTGTGACACTATTTAGGTGGGACAATAGTTGGAAATACCTCTAGTATTCTACAGAGGTGACCCCCGAAAGTAACAATGACACTACTAGGTCGAGATTCATAAACAACATGGTGCTTCCACATATATGGTTGGCCCAAGAGAACATCACATACATTCATTGGGGAGACATCACATAATACCTCATCCTTGAAGGGTTGGATTTCATATGACAATCGACACTGCTGGCTGAAACGAAGATCTCATCCTTGGCGAAGCCACCCGATGTTGTATGGTTGCAGGTGTGGTGTTGTCGACAATCTCAACTGTTTGACGACCTCTGCTGAGATGAGGTTCTTCTGGCTTCCGATATCAACAATAAAATGTAGCGGGTTCCCATTCACCCACATCTATGAATGAAAAAGGAGCTCCCCTTCTTTAGGATCTGTTGATTCTTCTGGTTGAATTTTTGTGGTTGCGACAATAGCAGCGAGGTCTGCGTCGATGATCTGGCTTCTATCAGTATTTTTTGAATAAGATTCTGAATCAAGGTTCGACTCCTTCTCTTTGATCTCAGCCACCAATGACTGTTTTGAGCGACATTAATCTATGTTGTGCCATGGGATTTTGTGGAAATCACACCATTTCCAGTGTCCTTCTCCATCTTTCCGTGACCCTTCTTTTCCTGTGGCTTGGACTGGTTTTCAGGAGGTTGTTTGTTAGGGTCGTCTTTATCATACTTTTGTTGTTGCAGATTTATAGACCCAAAATATTGCTTGTTTTGGTGCTTAAATTTCCGCTCGATTTTAACAACATATCGATAAGCAACACTGAGTGATGAGATGTCCAAAAAATCCATTTCAGTTTCGATGTATCTGTGTAGAGCCCCATGGTATTTCAGAACCAAATGTCGCTCGAAGTCTTTCATACCCATCTTGGTGCACAAGGTATGGAAGGTATTAGTGAACTCCAGAACTGCTTGGTCCCTCTCTTTCTGCAGTGTGGTCCATCTCATGTACTGGTCCTCATAGTTTCCAACAAGGTAATATTGTTCCTTTATCGCATCCAAAAAAAAATCCCAAGTGGGCTTGACCCCATATATTTTAGACTCCTCCATGGAAATTTTCTCCCGGTAAGTTTCCCACCAATGTTTGACATGGGGGAGAGTCTTAAGGAGTGCGAAGGTGATCTTTTCTCTGTCAGAGAAATTATGAACAGAGAAATAACCTTCTAGCAGATTTAACCATTTTTCTAAGGCATTCGCATCTATCTGTCCTTCAAATATGGGAATATAAAAAATAACTTGTACCTTGAAAGGAGAGGTTCCTCCAAAGTGGTCGCTTGATGAATATTCCCCTGTTGTTATCTGCATGCGCTAAAGTATGTGGGAAAAATTCTCCATCATTTAGTCCCTCTGTTGCGTGAGAGATTGCTCAAGCAACAGATTAATAGAATCGTCTACTCTGTCATTTTTCTTTTCTTCCGCCATGGAGGGTTTCTTGGGTGTGCGAGAGATATTTTCCTCAAGAGAGATAATCTCTAGACCCAACTTGCTCTACTTGGACCTCGTCGGGGACATGGAATGAAAAAACGATCAAGAGCAGCCTGCTCTGACACCACTAATCTAGATTATTTTCGGCACAAAATGAGAGCGGAGATATAATAAAGCAATGTACAGAGATATCTTGAATATCCACTAATATAAAATAAATGTATCAGATATGCAACCATAAACACAGAGATACAGTAATACACAATTTTCTATTAATGAGTAAAAATGTACAAAGATTGTAAAAATACAGAGTGAAAGACTCGCTAGAATGGTGACAGTTTATCTTTGAGAAGAAATGTTTTGGCTACTCGCATTCACAAGAAGATGATTTTACAATGAGGCTCCAAAATAATTTTTATCACAAATAAAATCCAAAACCCTAACCCTGGAAGATGAAAATCCAACAATTTTGTGGACCCCGTTTTGGGTACTTTGGTGTATCAACTTCCCGGGGGCATAACTTTGGTATACGATCTCCTCTTGGGACGCACGATATATCGCTGGAAAGGTATCGTCGAGGAGATTAATTTTGGGGCTCAATCAAAGTATTTGGCTATAATTGAGAAGCTCCATCCCGAAAAACCTTCATTTAGGCCCTCAAAATGGCCCCAGAAGTTAAAACTTGCTAAAAGTAGTAAATTACCAAAATTGCCAAAAGATTGTTTTGAGCCAATTGGAAAAGGTGGGTGGCCACCGATATCCGCCTGAATCATAAGGGCTCCAAGTATACTGAAGCCATTTATTTCTAAGGTTTATGATAGGGAGTCTAACAATTCTTCATACTGCGAGTTTAAGAGGAAGTCCGACAAAGTTTGAACTGTTATTTTCAGGGAATTTGTGTACCCAACAATTGATGTTTCGAGGGAAAGACTCCGAAGATGAATTTCGACAAGCCTGCGGAGGAGGTCTAGCAACAAATTTGAAAGGAAAAGAATATCAACGATCATGATTAATCTTGATTTTGAGACCAATGGTTTTGATCTAAGGATTGTTACAACAACGATTTAATGAATTTTTCCATAAAAATTCTAGTTTTTGAAGTTTTTCATCTTGTAGGGCATTTTTTAGGGCTTAAACAACTTTTTTAGACAATCAATTTCATATGAAATTGTGTCCTTCTAGGACATAAGTTTTTTCTTCTAAAATGATAGAGCTCGAAGAGAGCTTTCCAACAAGCTAATTTTTTCGTCAAATGAAGCTTGTATGAAGGAGTTACAGCTAGAACAATCAAGGGTAAAATTTTGTACTAGGTTTCTTTTAGAGGGAATAACTCCTGGCTCAAAAGTCATTTTGGGGCCCAAGAGCAGTCTATGGAAAGCTCGTGGATTGTAGAATTCCTCCATTGAGCTAGAATTGAGTTCTGGGTATCTACAAATGTGTTGGGAGAGAAAGAGAACACATGTAGCATGCAAGGATATAAAAGAGAAAATGGTCAAAACTTCTGAAGACCATAAATTTATGCTCGTAACTCAGAATTGAGAAAGTAAATAGTCGATGGAAATTTATTGAGGAGGAGAATCCATCTATCAAACCAAAAAATTAATTTGAGTAGAATTTTTTGCATCCAACTCACATGAAGATGATTGGTGACATTAAAGGGAATACAAAAAATTATGAATTATTTTTCCAAATTGTGTGTGTGTTTATTTTCATCTAACAAAAATTGTTTGCATGTAGATTTCTGCAAAGTTAGAGGATCAGAGAATTAGTTTGGTTTTTACATGAGAACCACAACAATGGAAGATTCCCAAGGATGTATAGTCATGAAGAAGAATTCATAGGTTTGCATGTTAGAATGGGAAATGTTGAGACTGAGTCAAATAGAAGAAGGGACATGAAATATCCTATAACTATGAGAAGCCTGCATAAACAAGTGTAGAGATATAGGGATGATAATGAAAAGATAATGAAGGATTAGGAAGAGATTCTTCAAATTTTGAACATGTTACAGAAGAAAGCCAAAAAAGAATCTGGCACGAGGAAAGAAGCTAGTTCTAGGAAAGTGACAACATCCAAGTCCCATAGCATAAGGGATGAGCATGAGAATGATAGGCAGTCAAGGAGTAGGAGCATGCACCATCATTCTCTAGATAAATCCACTAAAAGATTTCATACTAGTTCAAGGCCAGGGAGTAACCCAAGTCTGTCCCCTGTCAGGAGATAGAGAAGAAGACCGGAGGGATACATCTTGCAAGGAGAACTCAAGAATATCAAGCCACAAACTTTCAATGGTGAGCATAGGAAGGGAGAAGAAGTTGAAGCATGGTTGTTGGAAATGAAGAAATAATTCTAGCTACATGATTACCCCTCCAAGGTAGAAATAATAATTGAAACCTGCCACTTGCAAGGAAAGACAACCATGTGGTAGGATCAACTTAAGCAAGCCAAGCACCTTGATGATAAGAGGGTCTCATGGAGGTAGTTCAAAGGATATTTCCAAGAGAAATATTTGTATGAGCATTAATATGAGAGGAAGATGAAAGAGTTATTTGAACTCAAGTTGGGAAGCATGAAAATGGAGGAGTATGAGAAGAGGTTCTTTGAATTGTTGAAGTATGTTGACTTCATAAAGGATGAAAAGGTAAAAATCCAAAGATTTTTGAGTGGGTTATCCTCCTTATACAGTGACAAGATACAATATGATCCCCAAGACTTTGGAGGAGACCATAAGAAGAACAAGATATCTCTATGAGTAGAGCAGATGGAGGCTAGTCTTTCAAAAGACTTGGAATGACAAGATGAAAGGAAAGAGGGAGCAAAGGAATAAAGTTTTTAAGGCACCATTTTTCAAGAACAACTCTCAAGAAAATCAACAAGGCCAATCATCCCAAAATGAACACAAGATAATATATTCTTTTAGTAAAAAATCCAAGGAAACAACATGTACAATGTTGGGGATGTGAAGGGAATCACTTATATAGGGACTTCTCTCACAAAGGAGAAAGGATGTGAAATATTCACAACATTCAAGAGGCTGAAATAGTGGAAGACATGGGAATAAGCATGCCAAGGATTTATGTAGCCTTGGACAACAATAAAATAGCGTATCAGTTCCCCATGATTTAAGTGGAAGGTAATATCAATAATCAACCCATAGCAATTTTAATTGATTTTGGAGCTAGCCATAGTTACATAAACTCTAGTATTATTGAAAGATTTCATTTGCAAAGGATTCAACATAAGAAATCTTGGTCAGTTTTATTAGCCACAAGGGCTAAGAGAAGGATCAATGAGCTGGTTAAAGATTGTCCAATAGACATGAATGGACTCAACACAAAGGTAGATGTGAACATTATACCTTTGGGTTCATATGATTTTCTAATTGGAATGGATTGGTTGGAAAAATACCATGTTGTCCTAGATTGTTACAAAAATGCAACAACTTGTCTTGATGAGAAAGGGAAGAAATGAAAGATTCAAGGCATTCCAAGAGTTTTAGTTGTCAGAGAAATTTCAACCATGTAGCTGAAAAAGAGTTTCTGGAAAGGATGTTGAATTTTTCCAGCCCACAAGGAAGAGACAACTAATGATAAAGTGGCAAGTCTTGAAGACCATCCGGTGTTAAAACATTTTGAGGAATTTTTTTAGGAAATCCCACAACTACCACCAAAGAGGGATATCGATTTCTCTATTGATTTGGTGCTAGGTGTTACCCTAGTGTCCAAGACACCTTACAGAATGGGCACACTAGAATTGAAATAATTACAGATGCAACTAGAAGAACTTTTGAAGAAGGGGTACATATGCCCAAGTGTGTCATCGTGGGGAGCCCTAGTTATTGTTTTGAAGAAGAAATATGGAACCTTAAGGATGTGTGTTGATTTTATACAGTTGAATAAGGTCACTATAAAGAACAAATACCCCTTGCCAAGGATTGATGATTTATTTGATCAACTTAAAGGTGCAAGAATATTTTCCAAGATTGAATTGAGATCAGGCTATCATCAAGTGAGAATAAAAGAAGAAGATGTCAACAAAAAAATATTTAGAATAATGTATGGGAATTATGAATTAATGGTAGTGCCATTTGGACTATCAAATGCCTCGACTATTTTTATGTGTCTAATGAATGGAGTGTTCAGGGAGTACCTGGAAAAGTTTGTAATTGTTTTCTTAGATGATATTCTCATCTACTCTAAGTCTGAAGAGGAGGATGAGGAGAATCTAAGAATGGTGCTAAAGGTTTTAAGAGAGAATAAATTGTATACCAAGGTAAGTAAGTTCATCTTTTATCAAAAGAAGAACCACTACTTGGGGCATATTATTTCAGTAGATGGGATAACAGTTTATCTCGAGAAAATAGAGGCCATTAAAGGGTGGCCATCACTAAGAAATGTGATAGAAGTCATATAATTTATGGTTCTAGTGGGTTATTACCAAATATTCATTAAAGGGTTTTCAAAGATTGCAAGCCCAATCACTTCATTGCAAAAGAAAGGAGTGAAATTCGAATGGACTCCAAAGTGTGAAGAAAGTTTTCAACAGTTGAAAAGCATTTTGACAAGTGCACCCATCTTAAATATTGCATATCTAAATAAATACTTTGTATTATGCACTGATGCATGCAAGGACGGGTTCGGTGGAGTCCTCAGCCAAAAACATCATGTGGTGTGTTTTGAATCCAGAAAGCTAAAGGAGCATGAGAGCAATTATGCTACTCATGATCTAGAGTTAGCAACAACTGTACACAGAATGAAAATGTGAAGGAATTATGATCCAGGAGGATCTTAGTGGCAACCGACCTATTCCAACTAGCTCAAAATAGGTTTTTGGCAACTTACTATTTTTAGCAGTTTTTTGGGTCCCAAACTTCCAGGGCCATTTTAAGGGCCTAAATGATGGTTTTTCACGATTGGGAACCTAAATGATGTTATAGGCTCTTATTGAGCCCCCTAAATGAATATCCTCATCAATACATTTCCAACGAGCTATCGTGCACCCTAAATGGAGATCGTATGCAAAAGTTACGACCTAGGGAAGTTGATGTACTAACTTACCCCAACATGGCCCACATGACTTTTGGCGCTTCATATCCTAGGATTAGGTTTTTGGATGTACATGGTTTTGGAATTCATGTGTATTGTAAAAATGCCTTAAGAGCCTCATTGTACTCATCTTCTTGCGAATGAGCATAGCCATCACATCTCTTCTCAGAGAAAAGTTGCCACCATTCTAACAAGCTTGTTAGAATGGTTGCAGCTTATCTCTGAGAAGAGATGTGACGATTATGCTCATTCACAAGAAGATGAGTACAATGAGGCTCTAAAGGCCTTTTTACAATACACATGAATTTCAAAACCATAGACATCTGAAAACCCAACCCTAGGAGATGAAGCGCCAAAAGTCATGTGGGCCCCGTTCAGGTAAGTTAGTACATCAACTTCCCAGGGTCATAACTTTTGCATACGATCTCTTTTTAGGGCGCATGGTAGCTCGTTGGAAAGGTGTAATATCCCTAGGATGAGCCCTAGTTGTATTATGAATTGTAAACATGTTTTGTAGGTTGGTGAGTCGAACAATTACAAGCTGGTAGGCTTATGTGTTAGTATGTTGGAGAGCCTAGGTGTTAAAGGCTATGAGCTTGTTTTGTACATGTAAATATTCATATTATTAATATAAAAACATAATTGCATGTAGACCGACCACGATAAAAGAGAATGGGGGACTAATCTCCATTAGGCTGGGTAAGGGAGAGGGGGCTAAGAGGTTGGAAAGAGGGGATAATCCTAAGGGCTCAAGCCCAAGAGAATAATAATTTATTATTATCCCAAAAGTTGTTTAAAAGGATATGTTTTTATCCTAAGTTCCTGGGGAGGATGGGTGACTTCCAAAGGGAAAGGAATGTGCTTCATGAGTGACAGGTGTCGGCTCATGCACATGCATACTTAAGGGGGATTGATGCACTCACTCAGGCATGCAGGGAGGTTCGAGCACAAACAATTTTGGCTCTCATGCTCTGACCATATTGGCTATGCTAGACCAGTCTTCCCCATCGCTCCTCACGAGTTCACTCACGCATTGAGCAATCACACAACCAACCATTTCTGCCATTGTTGAACCCATGGACATTGTGCACCTTTGTAATTTAATGAGTCTTCCCTTTCCTTACTCGACTTAGAGATTGTGGTTTGAAGAGGCAGGTTGTCAAGCATGTGAGAAACTCTCTCTCCAGGTGAGAGATGTTGTTGTGGATTGAAGAAGCAAGCTGTCAGGCCTGTGAGAAACTCTCTCTAGGTGAGAGAGTGTGTTGAGGAAGTGATTTATCCTGGAGGGAGTCCCATAGCTACTACAAAGCTCTAAGAATTCTGGTTCGACCTATTGCTGAAGCCCAAGGTAAGGGAGGTGGAGTAGTCGATGGACTCTGTGAAAGTGAAGGTGTATACGCCTGTGGTGGGACATACATGTGGGGAATGAGAGCTTGTGTGAAGTGGACGTAAGTGGCTCCTGGGAGATAATCGTTCCTCTTAAACTGTGTGACTTTCCTATTGACCTTGCCTAGCCTAAGAATCCCTTGCCCGATGGAGTTTAGTCCCAGCTCGGTGGTGACCCACTGCTGTGAGTGATGAGTAGTGTGGTCTAAGGCTGGGAGGTTCGTGGAAGGTCTCCATGCAGTTGGTGGTTTTTTTTTCTCTAGTTAAAAGATAAGTATCATTTTCATGCTTAATTATGTATGTTATGCATGTCTGTGAGTCTTGAAATGTTATCATGTGTTCTGTTGCATGTAGGAATTTCTGTCAATTCTATTTGAGTCTGTATGGTAGTAGTAATTATGTGTTATTTTTTTTAAATTCATTAGAAATGCCTGTTATATATATATGTATGTTCCTATGTGACATTGCCCAGCCTGTTGGTGGTTGGGTACGTTACAAGATGGTATCAGAGCTAAGTGAAGTGTACGAGTAGTGGTGCTTCACGGCCTGTTGGTTGTTGGGGATGTTGCAAATTGGTATCAGAGCCATGGTTTCGACACTAAGCCTGGATGGGCCATGTTAGTGGTTAACGAGACAAATATTTCAGAGTGAATTGTTGTCGAAAGGGACAAAATTCAAGGTTCAGAGTGTCTCTGGGTGCAAGGAGCACGTTGAGAGATTCTTTGACTCAAAAATATCGAGAGAAATAGAATGAGTTTTCTCGTGAAGGGACGCGAAGATCTGTTGTAAGGAGTGCACAGATCCGAAAGTCAACTAAGTTTCGAAGCAACCCTGTAAGGAGAAATGGGTTCGAGAAACGAAGCTCAGGAGGTGTAGCGGTATTATAAAACCATGATAGACGTGGTATTGGGCCGCAGAGTAATGTGGGCTGTTGGAATTTGTTTAGGAGAAGGAGGATAATTACCGACCATCAGATATGGAAAATTTACGAGGTGGTTATGCGTGAGTTCCTTTGGAAATCTGTAGAGTAACGGAGTTTGTCTATGCCATCGATCTGAGAGAGAGGATACGTGGCAGAAATCTATGGACTTCGAGTGAAATCACTTTGGGAGAAAACGAGTGTGGAGAGGTTGAAACTCCTGAAGCCCGAAGTCACCAAAGTGGATCTACACCGTAGATTTGAGGGGAAGAGCTTGACCGTTGGATTGGTTCGGAGTTCGACCAAAACTGTTGGATCAAGCCAAGGGTGGAAGTTATGGTGCAATATGAAGGACAGAGAACTTTTGAAGCTCTAAAGAGCCAAAGTGGTGAGTCATGATGACATCACCTGGAGGTGCATGGAGATCTTCTATACCTGCCACATGCCCCCACCTGGAATGTTGACAAATGTACTATGTGGGCCCTGAGTTTGCATAACATAGTTAAAGGTGGGTGGGCCCACACTGGTGTTGATCACGATACATCCAGATTGACAACCAAGAGGAATTGCGGGGACACAAATTGCACGGGAATTGATTTCTCAGGGCGGTCCCGCAATCCAAACCACAATTTTACCGGGGGGTTACGTGTCAATGTCAGAGGAATTGCGGGACGAAAGGCGGGTTACTCCAAACCGTGGATGCATGACCCCACAATTTGAAAGGCGTTAAGTGATGTGACTATTTGGTATCTTTGTTCAAGTACAAAAACTATGGTCCTAGTGAACGTATGGCGCCAGTTGTGAAGTCCAGAGACTTGACACTCTGGAAGAATGTTTCATTAGGGATCGAAAGGAATAAATTTCAAAAATTTTGTAACGCCGAGGTGATGAGATATAATGATGTCACCAAAGGTGACATGGAAGTGTTCGGATATTAACAGTTTGGGGTTTTGGGGGTGTGCGGATGTGAAATCCTCCGAAGTCCCGAAGCTCCGAAGCTCCGAAGTCCCAAAGCTCAAATGCCTGAATTTCCACGGTGGGTGTCAGCCATTGGATGCTGGGTAGTTGTGGACTGTTGAGCCACCCTACTTTGCGAGTTCATCAATCTGGAACTCCGAGATATTTGTTGTGATGCGATTTGAAAACTTCTAAAGTCTATGGCCCAAAGTCCCGAATAAATGCCTATTGACCTAGTGCTTAGCCACATCCCGTGGTCGTATGGGTTGGGGGCTAAGAGAAAGGGGCTAGTGCTCGAAAAAGTATTGCAGAACAGAGCAGATCTCAGAAAGAAAATATCTGCGGGGATACTTGATTGCTCGAGAACCTCAGAATGAAATATGAAATTTTTCTTGAATCAAATTGGTTTATGAATACTGTGGAATTTGTTCAGGACTGATGGCCTGACGAATTTCGGTTGATTGCACATTGTGTTTGCAGAATTAACGACTGTCAAAACCGAACCGAATTACCGCTTAGTGAAAAGAAATGGAGGAGGCACAAAATGATTCCAGTTCAGAGAATGAAGCTAGAGGAATGGATGTCCATTTAGGATTTGAAGGATCGAACTCCAATGGGAATGGAGAAGAGATAGATTGCAGAAAGATGTCCAAACTCACTGAGCAGATAATAGAAAGCTCATGAAATCCATGGAACAAAAGGGAGAATTCAACATAAAGTTGATACAAATCCTAGAAAGGATAGAAAATAAATTGGATAAGGAGAGTGAATCGAGTAAATCAGGAAGTCACGAGTCTCTTGATGAAAAGAGGAAATAAAGGAGTTTTGGAAGACACCATCATCACTCCCAAGGGTACTCCAAGAGGAGGGCACATGGTAGTTCAATCCCATCTCCTACTAGAAATCATAGGATATCTGGAGTGGATGAACTGAAGGGTGAAATGAACAAGATTAAACCTCCTACTTTTGATGGAGAGCACAAGAAGGAGGAAGATGTCAAGACATGGCTGCTTGGCATGAGGAAATATTTCCAACTGAAGAATTATTCCTCTCATGCAGAAGGAAGAATTGCAATGTATCAACTAAAAGGAAAGGCATCCATGTGGTGGGATCAACTTGTGTAGGTGCAACAGATTAAAGAGAAAATTGTTACTTGGAATGAATTCAAGAAGTATTTCGAAAATAAATAGTTGACTAAGAGATACTATGACAGAAAGATGAAAGAGTTCTTTGAACTGAAGCTAGGTAGCATGACCATTGATGAATATGAAAGAAGGTTTTTGGAATTGTTGAAGTATGTCCCTTTCATCAAAGATGAGACTGTTAAAATTCAATGGTATCTGAGTGGACTACCACCTTCCATTTGTGACAAGATCCAGTATGATGATCCTAAAACTATGGAAGAAACTATAAGGAGAGAAAAATTCTTATATGAGAAGCAAAGAGAAAAGCCCACTCTTCGGAAGGCTTGGGAAGACAATAAGAAATTCAAGATGGATCAGAGGAAGAAGGGAAATAAGACATCCTTTTTCAGAAATATCCTTCAAGGACAACCAATTTTTAGAGAGCCCAGGAAGGCTAAAGTAGGTGGGAAAATTCCAAGACACCTATGAAATGTTGGGGTTGTAAAGGAAATCATAGGTACAGAGATTGCCCCCACAAAAATGACAAAGTGAGAGTTGTCCACAATGTTCAACAGACATAAACAATGGAGGACATGGGCAGAAGTGTAACAAGGATCTACGTAACCCTGGAAAACAAGCAAGAATAATATCAGTCACATATGATTGAAGTGGAAGGTATGATCAACAACCAAACCATTACTGTTTTAATTGATTCAAGAGCTAGTCATAGTTATATAGATCCTAGAATGGTGGAAAATTTGCATTTGCCAAGAAGTAAGCATTAAAAATATTGGTTAGTGCAGCTGGCTACATGAGCCAAGAGAAAGGTTGTTGAGTTGGTGAAGTCTTGTCGAGTGGACATGAATGGATTGAGCACAAGGGCTGAATTGAACATCTTACCTTTAGATTCCTATGACTATCTAATTGGGATGGATTGGTTGGACCAACACCATGCCATATTAGACTATCGTAACAAGGCATTCACTTGCATGGATGAGGAAGGAAACCCAAGGAAAGTGCAAGGAATCCCAAGGGCAGTTACTGTCAGAGAAATCTCAACAATGCAGTTGAAGAAGTGTTACAAGAAGGGATGCCAAATATTTGCAACTCATATGGAAGAAGAACCTAAGGATAAGGTGTCAAATATTGAAGACCATGTAGTATTAAAAGATTTTTAAGATGTATTCTAGGAGGTATCGGGACTACCCCCGAAGAGAGATATTGATTTCTCTATGAACCTAATGCCTGGAGCAGCTCTAGTGTCAAAAACTCCTTACAGAATGAGTACACCAGAGATGAAAGAATTGTAATTGCAGCTTGAAGAAATTCTGAAGAAGGATTATATATGCCCAAGTGTGTCACCTTGGGGTGCCTCATTCCTGTTCGTGAAGAAGAAATATTGGACATTGAGATTGTGCATCGATTTCAGATAGTTGAACAAAGTGACTATTAAGAACAAGTATCCTTTGGCAAGGATCAATGATCTTTTTGATAAGTTGAAGGATGCCAAGATATTTTCAAAAATAGATCTCAGGTCAGGGTACCACCAGGTAAGGATAAAGGATGAAGACATTAGCAAGATCGCCTTCAGAACAAGGTATGGTCATTATGAATTCACAGTAGTTCCATTTGGGTTATCAAATGCACTCGTTATTTTCATGTGCCTAATGAATGGTGTATTCAGAGAATGCCTAGACAAGTTTGTCATAGTCTTTTTGGATGACATCTTGGTGTATTCCAAGTCAGAGGAAGAGCATGAACATCATCCGAGGATGGTATTGCAAGTGCTAAGAGAGCACCAATTGTATGCCAAATTGAGCAAGTGCTCATTCTATCAAAAGCAGATCCATTATTTGGGACATATCATTTCAAAAGATGGGATAGTCGTGGATCTTGAGAAGATAGAAGCCATTAGAGAATGGTTAGCACCAAAGAATGTGATAGAATTCAGATCCTTTATGGGTATAGTTGGTTATTACAAAAGGTTCATTGCATGGTTCTCAAGGATAGCTCACCCCATCACTTCCTTGCAAAGGAAGGATACAAAATTTCAATGGATAGAAGAATGTGAGAGAAGCTTCCAACAATTGAAGCAACTGTTAACCAGTGATCCAATCATGAGGATATCATATCCAAATGAATATTTTGGAGTGTGTACAGATGCATGCAAAGAAGGACTGGGGGGATTCCTCAGCCAGAATGGGTATGCAATATGTTATGAGTCTAGAAAATTGAAAGAGCATGAAAGACTCTATGCAACTCACAATTTAGAGTTTCCAGCCATAGTTCACACTCTAAAGAAATGAAGGCATTACCTCATGGGAAAGAGGTTTCAACTAAGGATAGACCATAATGGTCTGAAGTATTTGTTTGATCAACCAACCTTGAATGATAGGCAGAGTAGATGGTTGGAATTCCTTTGTGATTATGACTTTGATATCAAGCATATAAAAGGAAAGGAGAACAAAGTGGTTGATGGACTCAACAGAAGAGTTCATGAACTACATGCTACGACCATTAGCATGTATCAAACTGATATTAAAGGCAGAATTTCGAAAGCTGCAAATGCAGATTTGCAGTACATGGAATTGGTGGCAAAGCTACAACAAGTTAAGATGCTATAAAAAGTGGAATATTATAAATTGGAAGTTGATGGAACACTCCTTTACAAAAATAGAATTTATGTACCTAATTTCTAGGAATTGAGAATTATGATCTTCAAAGAAATGCATAATGTGCCTTATGGTGGGCACCCTGGATATCAAAAAATAGTGGCAGCAGTCAAGAGCCATCACTTTTGGCCAGGTGTGAAGAAGGAAATTGCAGAATACATCGCCAGATGTATGGAGTGTCAGAAGGTCAAAGATGAACATAGGCACCCAACATGGTTTCTACAACCATTACCCATTCCTAAGTGGAAGTGGGAAGCGGTGACAATGGTTTTCATCATAGGATTACCCAAAACAAATAAACAACATGATTCCATCATGGTAGTGGCAGATAATCTTACGAAAGCTACCCATTTTATTTCATTGAAGACTACTCACAAGGAAGCTAATGTTGTCGATATATATATGAGGGAAGTAGCACGATTTCACGGTATTCCCAAGACAATTGTGTCTGACAAAGACCCAAAATTTACCTCAAAGTTTTGGAAGGGGTTATTCAAAGGGTTCAGAATGAATATGAACTTCAGCACAACCTATCATCCCGAGTTTGATGGGAAAATAGAAAGGGTGAACCAAGTGATATAGGGCATGCTAAGGATGTATGTGATGGACAAACCATATAAATGGGAAAACTACCTACACTTGGTAGAATTTGCCTACAAAAATGGGTATCAAGCATCACTGGAGATGAGCCTGTTTGAATCACTTTATGGCAGAAAGTGCAACATACCAATAAGATGGGACAACCCAGATGATAGGGCAGTGGTTGGGCCAGAGTTTCTCAAATAAATGGAAGAGAAAATGCTGAAGATTAAGCATAATTTGAAGGCTGCCCAAGACAGACAGAAAAGTTATGTTGATAAGAACAGGACCCACAGGGAGTTTAAAGTGGGTGATCATGTTTTCTTGAAAGTGAAAGCCAACAGAAGTTCCCTGAAGTTAGGAAATTGTTCCAAGTTGGCAGCCAGATATTGTGGGCCATTTGAAATCCTAGAAAGGATTGGACCAGTTGCATATATGCTTGAATTTCTTGCATCCATGGTTGTACATAATGTGTTTTATGTTTCATTTCTTAATAAATATATACTTCATGCTAATCATGTTATTGATTGGAATGTGATTCAGGTCGAGCAAGAAGGCGTCTTGCAAGTGCATCCAGTTTGCATATTGGATCGGAAGAGCAAACAACTTTGGAATCGATCCATAGGGCTTGTAAAGGTCTAGTGGACCTGGTACGATCATGAGGACATGACATGGGAGCATGAGGATGCTATGCAGGCTGAATACCCACATCTTTTTGAATATTTTGAAAATATTGTTGATGTTGTGTAAATAAGTTGCACTGAGGATAGTGCAAAAATAAGGGGAGGGGATTGTAATATCCCTAGGATGAGCCCTAGTTTTATTATGAATTGTAAACATGTTTTGTAGGCTGGTGAGCCGAGAAATTATAAGTTGGTAGGCTTATGTGTTAGTAGGTTGGAGAGCCTAGGTGTTAAAGGCTAGGAGCCTATTTTGTACATGTAAATATTCATACTATTAATATAAAAACATTGTTGCGTGTAGACCGACCACGATAAAAGAGAATGGGAGACTAAGCTTTACTAGGCTGGGTAAGGGAGAGGAGGCTGAGAGGTTGGAAAGAGGGGCTAAGACTAAGGGCTTAAGTCCAAGAGAATACTAACTTTTTATTATTCCAAAAGTTGTTTAAAAGGATATGTTTTTATCCTAAGTTCTTGGGGAGGACGAGAAACTTCCAAAGGGAAATGAATATGCTTCATGAGCAACAAGTGTAGGCTCAGGCGCATGCAGACTTAAGGGGAACTGACGCACTCACTCAGGCACGTAGGGAGGTTCACGCATAGACATTTTTGTCTCTCACACTCTGACCATCTTGGCTATGGTAGACCAATCTACCCCATCACCCCTCACAAGTTCACTCACGCACTGAGCAAGCACGCAGCCAACCATTTATGCCATTATTGAACCCATGGCCATTGTGCACCTATGTAATTTACTGAGCCATCCCTTGTCTTACCCAACTTATCTATTGTGGTTTGAAGAGGAGGGTTGTCAAGACCATGGTTGAAGAGGTAGGTTGTCAGGCCTGTGAGCAACTCTCTCTCCAGGTGAGAGAGGTTGTTTTGGATTGAAGAAGCAGGTTGTCAAGCTTGTGAGCAATTCTCTCCAGGTGAGAGAGTGTGATGAGGAAGTGATTTCTCCTAGAGGGAGTCCCATAGATTCTACAGAGCTATGAGAATTCATGTCCGGCCTATTGATGAAGCTCAAGGTAAGGGAGGTTGAGCAGTTGATGGACTGTGTGACAATGAAGGTGTATACTCCTGGGGTGGGACATGCATGTGGGGAATAAGAGTCTGTGAGAAGTGGGCATAAGTGGCTCCTGGGAGAAAAACCTTCCTCTTAAATTGTGTGACTTTCCTATTGACCTTGCCTAGCCTAGGAATCCCTTGCCCGGTGGAGTTTAGTCCTAGCTCGGGGGTGACCCACTGCTTAGAGTGATGAGAAATGTGGTCTAAGGCTGGGAGGTTTGTGGAAGGTCTACACGCAGTTGGTAGTTTTTTTTTCTCTAGTTAAAAGATAAGTATCATTTCTATGCTTAATTATGTATGTTATGCATGTATGTGATTCTTGAAATGTTATCATGTGTTCTGTTGCATGTAGGAATTACTATCAATTCCATTTGAGTCCGTATGGTAGCAGTAATTATGTGTTATTTGTTTTAAATTCATTATAAATGCATGTTATATATATGTATGTTCATCTTTGATGTTGCCTGACCTGTTGGTGGTTGGGGACGTTACAAATTGGTATTAGAGGTAAGTGAAGTGTACGAGTAGTGGCGTTGCCCGACCTATTGGTGGCTGTGGACATTACAAAAGGTATTGACGAGGAGCTTCATTCAGGCCGATCAATCAAATCCTTTAAAAATTATTGAGGTGCCTTATTGTGAAAAAACATCGTTTAGGCCCTCAAAATGGCCCTAGAAGTTTGGGACCCGAAAAACTGCTAAAAATAGTAAATTGCCAAAAATTGTTTTGAGCCAGTTGGAATAGGTGGGTGGCCACCAATATCCTCCTGGATCACATTACCTCAAGGGGAATAGGTTTGAGCTAAGAAAATACCACTATGGTCTGAAACATTTATTTGGAAAGGCAACATTTAATGCCATGAAAACTAGATGGTTGGAGTTTCTCAGTGAGTACAATTTTGAAATTAAACATATTAAGGGAAAATAAAATCAAGTGGTTAATGCACTCAGTAGAATATCCCATGAAGTGCATATTTCAGCCATCATCATGTACAGGAAATATACAAAATATAAAATTCTTGAAACAACAAATTCAGATCCAATTTATTTGCAAATGAAATAAAAATTACAACAAAGCAATTCACAACAGAAAATAAAAAAAATATGAATTGAAAGAGGACGAGATCCTCTTGTACAAGGGAAAGTTGTATGTGCCAAATTCCATGAAGCCAAAAAATATCATGCTAAGAGAAATTAAAAATGTGTCATATGTTGCGCACTAGGGATATCAAAAATCCATTACAACTGTGAGTAGCCAATATTTTTGGTGGGGGATGAAGAAAGAAGTGGCTAACTACATAGTCCGGTGTCTATAGTGCCAAAAGTTAAAGACAAAGAACAAACATATAGAGGGGATATTGCAGCCATTTCCCATTCCAGAATGGAAGTGGGAGGTGGTCACAATGGATGTTATTACAAAGCTTCCTAGGATAATGAAGCAACATGATTCTATCATGGAGATAGTGGGAAAATCGACTAAGGCAACACATTTATTCTCGTAAATACAACACACAAGGAAACAAACATTGCATATATTTACATGAATGAAGTTTCCAGGCTACATGGAGTGCCTAAGGCAATAGTTTCACAAAGAGATTCCAAATTTACATCCAAATTCTAGCAAGGTTTATTCAAAGGCTTTGGGACAAATCTAAATCTTAGTACGACATATCACCTAAAATACGATGGGAAAATAGAAAGGACCAATAGGATAATTGAAGACATACTTAGGATGTTTGTGATGGATCAACCATCAAAATGGGAAGACTATATCCACTTAGTAGAGTTTGCCTATAATAAGGGGTATCGGGCCTCATTAAAAATGAGTCCTTTTGAAGCTTTGTATGGTAGAAATTGTAACACATGAGTGAGTTGGGACAACCCAATAGATAGAGCCACCATTGGGCTAGATTTGTTGAAATAAATGGAAGAGTAGATGACAAAGATAAGGTAGAATTTAAAGGCTTCCCAGGACAGCAAGAAAATCTATGTAGACAAGAACAAAGTTTTTAGAGATTTTAAAGTGGGAGAACATGTTTTCCTAAAATTAAAAGAAAAAAAAAGTTCAACGAGATTGGGTTGTTTCCCAAAGTAGGCAGCGAGATATTGTGGGCCTTTAGAAATATTAGAAAATATAGGGCTAGTTGCATACATGCTAGCATTTTCTGCATCCATGAGAATACATAATGTATTTCATGTGTGAGTATTAAAGAAATATGCGTCTGACCCTAACCACATAATTGATTGGACTTTGATCTAGGTGGAGCATGAAAGGGGATTTCCAGGTGGAACCAGTATGCATCCTGGATTGGAAATTCAAAGTTCTCAGGAACAAATTTATAGGGTTGCTAAAGGTTCAATGGACCTAGTACGGTTATGAAAATGCAACATGGGAGCATGAAGAAACCATGAGGGAGGAATACCCACAAATTTTTATCATTTTTGAAGAAAATAGAAGCTAAAAAATACAAGACTCTATTTTTGGACGGCTAGAGTTATAAAACCTCATCTCATAATTCTTGGCCAGCGTTACTAGCCCTAATAAAATAATGGTGCAACCTAATGGACTGAAGGCAGTGAAGGGGGCACATTCCTTGGCTCAATAGGTTAATATGAATGAGAGATTTGGTTTGGACTACTGTTGGAGGGTAAAAAATAGCAAAAAGTTGTTTTATTTTCTGAATATTGTAATGTAATTTTTTATATGTTTTCAGAATGGTGTGGTGCATCCAGAATGATGCACAATTTTAGTAGAGGGGGAATGTAACATCCCCACTATAATCCCTAGTTTATTACATGCATAATGTAGATAGAAATATGGTTGTTTCCAAGTGATGTAATATGTGAAATGTATTATGTTTTTAATAAACATAATGTAATGTTAGTTGCTAGGATATGGATAGATATGGGGGATGATTAATCCAAAAGAGAGGGGGAATTCCTAGAGAGAGATTCCAAGAGGGGTCTAAATGGGAAATAATTTATGGGTATTAATTCAAACCCACATTTCTGAATCTTATTCTCATTTGGGGAAAACTTCTAATTTCTGGTTGAGTGTATGAGAGACCAATCATTGAATATATGTCATAGGGTGGGTGTGAGAGTCACATCCCATATTTATTGGAGAGATGGGGCTGAAGTACAATCAACACTGGGCAGAGTGAGCAGTCAATGGTCTTGGAAAGATAGAGGAAATTTGTATGGGTAGTAACAAACAATTTTAGACATGAATCTTTTACAGGAACAACAGGAGAAAATAGGGAAGAAGAGATTGGAAGCTGAAACAAAAAGGATAGGAGAATTATGGAGCATACTAGAGTGTTTTTGGAGCATTTTGGAGTTGGAAATTGAAGATCCGGGTTGTCAGGCTTGAAGAGTGAACTCCTGGGTGAGTTGCATTATATGAACACGTGTTTGTTGATGTCTTTTGATAGTGTTTTTCCTAGTAGTGAGTTCCCTTGGGTTCCCAACTAAGAGATTCCTAGCTACATGTGCTAGGGAGACCCTGATAAATGAATGAGACAACCTATGGGATGAGAGCAGTGACAGGGTACATTCCTTGGGTTGGGCAGGTCAAGAGCAAGAGAGCTGGAGGAAATTCGGGATAACTGTAGGAGTAAATCGATGGGTTGTGTGATACTGAGTTGTGAGGGGACTGTTAGAGGAACCCTTCTTTTGAGGATTCATATCCCCAGATCAAGGGTGACTTGATGTTGAGATTTGGAACAACATGTCTATGGTTGGGTGGAACGTTCTTCTCAAGCAATTGGTTGCACAAACGTTTTATAAAAGATAAGTGTTTATCTATCTTGTTGAATTATTTATGAGGTCATGGATTTGCATTTACTCTGTGAATGAGAATGGTTTTATATGATGTTATAAATATTTTATTAGTTGAATTCATGCTTGTTTAGAATGTTGTAGTTGCATTTAATTATGGGTTTTAGAATATGGTTGTAAATGTGATTAAATCATAGTTGGTAAGCTAGAGGAATTTGAATAGCAAAAGAAAATTTCATTTGTATGTGTATTTTCGCAGTAATGTTCCCTGGTTAAGCTAGGGGACATTACACTTAAACAATGCATCAAGATCTAGAACAAGAAATTTTTTGAAAATATCTTCCAAGCTCAATGTCTTCTAGAATCACAAATGGCAACAAATTATCTCTCATGGACGATCTTCATATTTGGCCCTACAAGAGAAAAATTTAGTTGATCAAATTTTAGAAAGACAGAAGCAAGAGGAAATATTGTGGAGGAAAACATCGAGGGTGCTGTTATCACTCCAAGAAACCCTTTGTGGTTGTAAACCAAAGGTGCTTGGTAACTTCAAGTAAAAATGTTTTTTGTGTTTTGTGTAGATTGATCAGTGGGATAACTCAATTCAAACATGGTATTCAGACAATCAAGATGATAAACAAATGAACCAGTGCTCTCATGGATTGATAATCAATAAATAAACTTAAGTGGGCGAAGAACAAATTGCTCATAAACCAGTACACAATGTAGGGTCTAATAAACAATGAAGAAACTATTTATCAAGCTATGAGCCAAACAATGAGATAACAGTCATTCAAGGCTAGACAACTCAGATAAAAGTACAAAAAGAAGGTGGAAAACTGATATCAAAAGAGAAAGAAAACTGTGATTTAGTATTAGCATCAATGAGCCTGTTACATATGATATGCTGTATCCAAAAAACTGACCCCCTCTTAGTCTTCAGAATGTAGCTTTATAGCTTTTACAAGATGTTCTCAGATCCTAAAAATATGGATTTGTTTTGCTAAAAATAGTAAAGAAAACTAATTTGCACAAATGTAGAGATAAATCCTCAAAATGAGGGTGATCTTCATGTGCTGGTCCAATATCTGTTTGAACAGTTGGTGAAGTGATGACTAGCCTTCCAAGGCTCCTCCATA
>ML806623.1:92433-123249 GCA_009831015.1 Picea engelmannii
ACAACCTGATAGTGTCTATTCCTTGTCTATCATCAAGAAATAGATCTGCTTGTCGTTCTCCCAGGAAGATAAGCTTCTGAACTCGCTCCCCGGCAACGGCGCCATTTTGTTATCACTCCAAGAAACCCTTTGTGGTTGTAAACGAAAGGTGCTTGGTAACTTCAAGTAAAAATGTTTTTTGTGTTTTGTGTAGATTGATCAGTGGGATAACTCAATTCAAACATGGTATTCAGACAGTCAAGATGATAAACAAATGAACCAGTGCTCTCATGGATTGATAATCAGTAAATAAACTTAAGTGGGCGAAGAACAAATTGCTCATAAACCAGTACACAATGTAGGGTCTAATAAACAATGAAGAAACTATTTATCAAGCTATGAGCCAAACAATGAGATAATAGTCATTCAAGGCTAGACAACTCAGATAAAAGTACAGAAAGAAGGTGGAAAACTGATATCAAAAGAGAAAGAAAACTGTGATTTAGTATTAGCATCAATGAGCCTGTTACATATGATATTCTGTATCCAAAAAACTGACCCCCTCTTAGTATTTAGAATGTAGCTTTATAGCTTTTACAAGATGTTCTCAGATCCTAAAAATATGGATCTGTTTTGCTAAAAATAGTAAAGAAAACTAATTTGCACAAATGTAGAGATAAATCCTCAAATTGAGGGTGATCTTCATGTGCTGGTCCAATATCTGTTTGAACAGTTGGTGAAGTGATGACTAGCTTTCCAAGGCTCCTCCATAAAGATTACAAATTCTAATTTGATGATCTGTCCTATTCATTCCTAATATTCTGCCTTCAAAAATGACCAAAACTTGACCAAAGACTCCTCTTTTGACTTGTCTTTCCCAAAATAGCCTTTGGATTTGATGGAATAATCCACCACCTGTCTAGTCTAAATGGTTTAATCTGCTTTTGATTCGAAATTCCAGATCTGGGCGAAACTTGTAATATTCTGGCCATTACAGGCTTTCCACAGCGCATAGCCCGTAAAAAATGCTTCCCGCGCTGTTGAAAGTCGCCACTTTCCACAGCGCGCTAGTCAAAAATTCTGCCTTCTGCGCTGTTGAAAGCGGACAGATTTTCAAAATTGAATTTCTCGGTCATAAAAAGTCCATTTTTCACATATGAATAGTCGATCGACATCTAGAGAATCTCAGCTTTCCAATGGTGTTGTCAGATCTTAATTTGGAGCTCAGGAAGGGATTGAAAAGTTCCCTGCAAGTTTAAGTGTCATTTTTCCATTTGCAATTCAAAACCCTAAACGATTCTTTGTGAACAATGTCTGATATGGAAACAAAGATTTGATTTGATGTTGCCAACCCGGGAGTACAGCCTCTGTTAGCTGTTGATAATCTTGACTTTCCACAGCGTGCCTCTTTGTAAGCCCCTGTTAGTTGCGGAAAGTATGCACTTCCCACAGCGTGCCACTTTGTAGAAGACCCTCCTTAGCTGTTTAAAGCATGTATCTTTGACAGCACGCCACTCGAGAACTGATTTTAAGAACCTTTTAAGATTTGACACTTTCAACAGCGCGCCAACTGATGAAACAATCTCCTTAGCTGTCGAAAGTGGGCACTTTCCACAGCGCACAATGAACCTTTGAAAACAAGTTAGTTGTGGAAAGTAAAAAATGACAATTTTGAAAAAAGAAGACTTTACAATCCAAATTATTTTTGAGTCAAACCAAAATCTAAAATCTGCAGCTAAAAGACTTAAACAATGAGTTGAGGAAACTATCAATAGCCATGCTATCCACCGTAAAACCCAACCAAAATGATGGTGCTATTTTGGGAGTTAACAGGTGCAATGGCTAAAAGAAGGAGAACGAAATACAAAATTATTCTACGATCGATGATTCAAAGGTGCCACTCCAATCGCACGAGTCATCTCATTTTTTTAGCAAGGTAACAAGTTAACTTCACATTCTGATATTGAGCAAGAATTAACCACTTTTTCCAGGATCTTCTAGATGAACCTCATCCAGACTTCTCAGAAGCTATTCATGATATTTTTCAGCACATCCCCCATCTGGCATCAGATGAACAAAATTCTAGTCTAATGAGACAGATCTCCCTTGAGGAAGTCAAGAGAAAAAACTTTAGTCTATCTTTTGTGAAGTCTCATGGTCCAGATGGCTTTACATCAGACTTTTTTCATAACTGTTGGTTGATTATAAAATTGGACGTTTGGGCTCTTATTTAGGAATCACAAAGGATGATGGGGGTCATCCCTGCTCTAAATGCAACTTTCCTTTCTCTAATTCTTAAAGAGGAAAAATCAACCGATCCTAATAAATTCTGCCCCATTTCCCTTTGCAATGTTGTTTATAAAATCATTTTTAAAGTCATTGTTTTGCGTCTTAAACCTATCCTTCCAAGTCTGATCTCTCCTAAGTAGTTTGGATACGTTGAAGGATGCCAAATTTTGTACATCAACATCCTTTCCCATGAATTAGGACATTCTTTAAAAACCACGAAAACCATGGGCATGCTTATCAAATTCGACATGTCCAAGGATTTTGATAAAATTAGTTGGAAATATATAAAAGAAATTCTAAAATCTTTTGGATTCCACCATGATTGGATCCACTTGATACTTGTCCTTATCTCCTTATCCTTTTTTTCTATCTTGATCAATGGCTCCCCTTCCCCACCCTTCCATCCCTCCCGATGTATATGCTAAGGAGACCCCCTCTCTCCTTTCATCTTCATTATAATGGCTTAAGGATTGGGGCATAACCTCAAAGCAACCACTAAAAATCATAAACTCCAAGGTATTTCACTGCATAACTCAGATGACCCTCTAACTCATAACCAATTTGTGGATGAGACCCTTCTTATGGGAATCCCTTCTGCAAAGGAGGCTCAAGCTTTCAAATCGATGCTTGATACTTTCATGTAAGCCTTGTTGGAGTACTTAACACTCACCTAGGATTTCTTTTTCCTAAGGTTTTCCCTATGTTTATTAGTCATTATCCAGTCTCCTATAGTTTAGGGAGAATATTCCTCTAGGAGAATATTCTCTTCAATTCACACTTTAGTTTGATTAGTTGAGTGGAGTTTAGATGCCACATTGGGATTATCACCATGAAACATTGGGATCATCACCAGCCAATGTGCATTTTCCTTGGAATCATCACCAAAATAGCTCATTACTTATGATTCCATGATCTCCTCCTCACTTCACTTTGTTTTAGTGAATTAACTGAAGACTAAGAGACTAGTTAACTAATATTAGGTGGAAATTCACTCCCGTAACTTCCTGAGAGACTAGACTAGGCGACAATTTACTCCCATAATTGTTGGTGTGTGTCTGGATCACTCTAGACCACCACTATGGAGCATTGGATTCTCCTCCAGTGCGCATTAGTTGAGTTATATAGAGTATAACATGTGTAAATTATCATTCATTCATTTGGTTAATGAGAATTCTTCCATTCTTTCTCTCCTGCTTCTCTTTTTTCATATTTTATCTGCAACTGTGTATGTCAATTCCTAGCTAGATATATTCTATGTAGGTTCAACACATTTACATGGTATCAGATCTGACAGACTGCTAGGAAAAAGACACACCAAATTATTTTTGCAGGTACCAAAGATTGAAGACAACGGAAAAATGGAATTTCCAAAAGAATTCATTCTAACACCATACAATTTCTTTGCATGGAAGGAGAAGGTGATAATGCATCTTCGAGACAGAGGATTATACAAGTTAACCATGCACATAGAGATAGAACCAACATCAGCCATAAAAAATCCAAGTATCTAAATCGAATGCATGAAGCGTTTGGAACAATTTGCAGTCTTATTTCTCTTGAACTCCTCTTTCACATATCCTCCTATAAAACCCCCAATGAATCCTGGACCACCATGGGAGGAATTTTTGGAAAACGGGACAAAATGAGGGGACACATGATCGAGGTGGAATTTCTCACATTGGGTCCAAAAACCTTCGATGATGTCCAATATTTCTTTACCAAATATAAGGATTTGTTGTCGCAACTCGAGGCTTGTGGAGTTGATAAATATGAGGAGAAAAAAAAGGTTCTCACCATTCTGTCCAAACTTGGTCTAGAATACTCAGTGTTTGTATCCACATTTCATTTAGTTAGGTTCACCTCTGGATCCACCTAGATGATTCCCTCTCTTGAGGCCTTTATCGAGTCTCTGACACAAGAGAAAAACAAGCTCATCAATATGGGAAAAATCAAAGGCCCAAAGGCACATGCACTTACTGTGCAAGATGGTAGCGATCATCAATATCAGAAATGTAAAGACAAAGACAAAAGAAAAAATACAAAGGCAAAGACAAAAGGAAAGAACAAAGACAAAAGTACAAAGTCCATCTAAAGACAAAGACAAATAAAAAAGGAAAGCACATGAAAATCCAAATAAGGAAGGTTACTCAAAACCCTTCAATGATGCCTCCAAATCCAAAGTTGGAAACAGAAGAAAAGGGGAGAAATGTGCTTACTTCCATAAAGGATTCCATCCAGAATCTGCATGTATGCAGAAATAGATAGATTTTATGACCCAAATACTTTATCAAAACAACCTTGGATATCACATCCTCGAGGGTTCAAGAAGAAGAAGCCATAAGATCAGAATCCCAAGAAAGGAAAGTCTAGCCATGCTTTGATTGCCATCAACTACTCTCTTGATAATTGGATCATAGATTCAAGAGAATCACACCACATGGATGCTACAAAAAAATTATATTATCCATTGGATGCATTCAAAGGTCCTCCTATTCTGATGGGGGACAATTCTCTAGTCGAGGTCACCGAAAAAGGAAGGATTGAACTCACAAATGGATGCTTCAAGAATGTGCTACATGTTCCCAAAATTTTGGTCAATATTTTCTTTGTGTATCAGACGAAAAAATATGGCAGAGGAAAGAGATTCATATTCACACCTGATGCAGTGGATATATATGACATGAAAACCAATTCCAGGGTTTCTATCGATGAGGTAAATCATCAACCTAGACTCTACACATTTTCTGAATTTATTGAACCAGATTCTGCATTATTGCTTACCCATGCTGATGAAAGAAGTAGGATATTGCACGAAAGGTTCAGGCATTTAAATTTCATATATATGCAACAAAGTATCAAGTAGGGAATGGTTGATGGTCTACTCGACATCCACCTCTCCAAAGGAATTTGTGAGGGATGTGTTCTTGGAAAACACCCTCAAGAGAAATTCGACAAAGGAAAGACTCAGAAGGCTTCCTTTCCTTTAGATCTGATCCATAGTGACCTCATGGGCCCATTTCCGCATCCATCGATCAGTAAAGCAAGGTACATGCTCATTTTTGTTGATGATTTCTCACACTTCACATGGATTTTCTTTCTCAGGAAAAAATCAGAGGACTTTCAACACCTCAAAGATTTCAAAGCCCTTGTTGAGACACAGTTAGGAAAGAAAATCAAAGTCCTTTGAACAGATAACAGGGGACATTATGTAAACCATGAGATACAAAATCTATGTCATGAGGAAGGGTTTCCGTTGCAACACATGGTTCTCTATACTCTGCAACAAAACAGAGTTGCTGAGTGGAAAAATAGATCTCTAAAAGAGATGGCATATTGCATGCTACATGCAAAGTCACTTCCACAGAGATTATGGGTTGAAGCACTTAATTGTGCAACCTACATCCAAAACATATCTCCCCATAGACATGTCAAGGATAAGACCCCCTATGAGGCTTGGAGTGGCCTGAAACTGGAAGTGACCGACTTTCATATTTTTGGTTCACGTGCATGGGCCAGGATTCTCTCTGAGAAGAGGAAGGAAATTGATCCATAGAGAACATAGTGTATCTTTGTTGGATACCTCGATGATGTGAAGGGATACAGACTCATTGATATTTCCTCAGAACGACTCATCATTGAGCATAGTGTCCAATTTAAGGAAAATGTCTCGTATGTACCTCAACATTCGCATGCAGACACCTTTGTTCTTCCATGCGTCAGAGATGATGAGCATACACATGCCGAAACTTCTTCAGATGAGAGTTTTGATTCATAGGATTCAGATGATCTAGATACAAAGTCAGTACATTCAGATACAAAGTCAGTGCATGTAGATGCAGATGTAGAGCCAGAGTAGAGGCCCAAGTGGGCCAAGACTACTCTTCATGATGAATGGGATCTTGTTGGGGATCCAATTGATACTAGGAGGACTCAATTTTATTTAGAGGAGCCTCCTCTTTCACTCACTACCACTGAAACGATGCCACTCAGGCATCTTTTCTAGGTTCAGTCTTCAGATCCACAATCTTATGGTGAGGCTGTTGGAAATCCCTTTTGGGAATACGCCATGCAGGAGGAGTATAACTCCCTCCTCAAGGACCAGAGTTGGGATCTGGTTCCCGTTCCTTCAGGAAGGAAAATTTTCAGGTGCATATGGGTCTACAAGACCAAGAGTGCAGTGGATGGACAAGTTAGCAAATACAAAGGCAGGCTAGTTTCTGAAGGATTTCAACAAGTGCATGGCATTGACTATGATGAGACCTTTTCTCCATTAGCGAAGATGGATTCCATACGTTTGGCACTTTCCATTGTGGTAGCCAAGGGATGGGAAGTCCATCATATAGATGTGAAGAATGCATTTCTTCACGACGATCTCTCTAAGGAGATCTATATGAAGCAGCCCTAGGGATTTATGCAGGATTCATATTTGGTCTATCGATTGAAGAAGTCTCTTTATGTCCTCAAGCAGGCTTCGAGGGCATGGTATTCCAATATGGACTCCTACCTATTGTCACAAAACTTTGTACATTGTAAGTCAGACCCGAATGTCTACATGCTCGGGATGGGTGATTCACTTCTACTCCTAGTTTTGTATGTTGATGATTTGTTGATCATCGGTTGCTCGACTTTAACGATTGTTGCAGTCAATAGGATTCTGCATGACAGGTTCTTGATGATGGACATGGGTCCACTACATTTATTCCTTGGACTCAAGATCGGTCTGGATAAATCAGAAATCAAACTATCTTAGGCCAAGTATGCATGAGATCTCCTTGATAGATTTCACATGACAGACTACAAGTCTGCCCCGACTCCTTTCCTATCAGGAGTTAGACTTGAGGATGGTGGGGACACTCCACTGGTTGACAACACATTGTACATAAAAATAGTGGGGAGGTTGTTGTATCTAACACACTCCAAAACAGACCTCTCCTATGCAGTTGGAGAAGTCTCCAGGTTCATGCAGGAGCCGCATGAGCTACATTGGAAGGCTACAAAGAGTATCCTTCGATACGTATAGGGAACCATCACCTTTGGGATTCACTATGAAGTAGAATCTACATTGGACCTCATCGGGTTCACTAATTTTGACTGGGATGGCGATAACATTGATCGCAAGTACACATCTGGTTACTCACTTAGTCTTAGTTTTGGGCCTATCTATTGGTCAATGAAGAAGTAGGTTGTTATTTCTCTATCTTCAGCCGAGGCATAGTACAGAGGGGTAGTTAACATAACCATTCAGGCTATGTGGCTACAAAATTTTCTCACTAAGTTGGGAATTCAATTTCATCGACCGATCGTCATATGGTGTGACAACCAGAGCACTTTGAAGTTCTGCAGAGATCTAGTTCAGAGGAAGCAGATGAAGCACATCGAGATCCACATGCACTACATCTAAGACTTAGTACACAAGGGGATCATCAACTTGCAACCCTTTTCTTCAGTAGAAAAAACTATATACATCTTCACCAAGACCTTCATTGAGTAGAAGTTCCATTCTCAGCATAGTCGTCTTGGAGTCAAGGACACAGTTGCCTAGCAACTGTCAGTTCTTCCTTTTACATACATTGTACTTTGAGGGGGGGGGTTTCCCATGAAGTTTTCCCTCTTTCCTCATTTATTTCAGTGTATATGTTTTATTTGGGTACCTAACATGTCCTCGTTTCTAGGACCCATTCTTTATTTTCACCATAGTGATGTTCAGGGAGGGTGTTGGAGTACTTCACACACACCTAGGATTTATTTTTCCTAAGGTTTTCCCTATGTTTATTAGTCATTATCCAGTCTCCTATAGTTTATGGATAATATTCCTCTAGGAGAATATTCTCTTTAGTTCACACTTCAGTTTGATCATTTGAGTGGAGTTTAGATGCCACATTAGGATTATCACCATTCATCATTGGGATCATCACCAACTAATGCGCATTGTCCTTGGAATAATCACTAGAATAACACATTACTCATGATTCCCTAATATCCTCCTCACTTCACTCTATTTCAATCAGTTAACTGAAGACTAAGAGACTGGTTAACTCAGACTAGGTGGCAATTCACTCTCGTAACTTCCCGAGAGACTAGACTAGGTGGCAGTTTACTCCCATAATTGATGGTGTGTTTCCAGATCACTCTAGACCACCACTATGGTTGATTGGCTTCTCCTCCAGTGCACATTAGTTGAGTTATACAGAGTATATCGTGTGTAAATTATCAGTCATTCATTTGGTTAATGAGAATTCTTCCATTCTTTCTCTCCTGCTTCTCTTTTCTCATATTTTCTCTGTAATTGCGTATGTCATTTCCTAGATAGATCTATTTTGTGCAGGTTCAACACATTTACAAAGATCTTGGTATATTTATATGGCCTGAAATTTCGTTCCCAACAAGTATTGTTTCCACTTAACCAAAGCATGCATAATTGCCAACATTTCTTTGTCACATGTTGATTTTGTTTGCTTCCTTGGTTTGAATTTTCGACTCTTGAATGTGATGGGATGATTATCTTGCATAAGTATGACACCTAATACATCTCCTGACGCATCACATTCAAGGACAAATGATTTGGAGAAATCTGGTGTTGACAAAACCAGAGTGGATGTTATTAAGAGCTTCAACCTTCTAAAACATGCTTCAACTTCATCATTCCACTTAAATGCATCTTTCTTCAATAATGTTGTTAATGGGGCTACAATTTATGCATAGTTTCGAACAAATCTTCTGTAGTACCTGGTAAGAACCAGGAATCCTCGTAACGATGTGATTGATTTGGGGCTAGGCCACTCAGTAACTGCCACAATTTTCTTCAGATCAACATTGATTCCTTCATCTGATACGACATGTCCCAAAAATACTCTCTCTTTTTGTACAAAACTACATTTGGATTTGTTAGAGTAGAACTTATTCTCTTGAAGGATTTTTAACACTGTCTCAATGTGCTTGAGGTGTGAGTCTTATTTCTTGCTATAAACAAGGATATCATCGAAAAAGACAAGTATGAACTTTCGTAGGTACAGACGAAATAAATCATTCATCATTGCTTGGAAGGTAGTGGGAGCATTGGATAAACCGATAGGCATGATACAAAATTCATATAGCCCTTCATGGGTACAAAAAACAATTTTGGGAACGTCTTCTTCTCGAATTATTATTTGGTAATAACCTGACTTTAGGTCTAGCCTGGAGAAATATTTAGTGCCATGGAGCTCGTCTAATAACTCATCCACAATTGGAATTTGAAATTTATTCCTTATCGTAATTTTGTTTAATGCTTGATAATCAAAACAGAGTCTATATGATCCTTCCTTTTTTCTAACAAGTATGACCGGGGCTGAAAAAGGACTCTTGCTTCGTGTATTAACACCACAGTCCAATAATTCTTGAACCGAGAGCTCGATTTTTGTCTTATGTTGGTGTGATTGTCTATAATATTTTTTTCTAATTGGTGCGGAACCGAGGATTAATTCTATGATGTGATCTCTAGAACGAGGTGGAGGAAGCCCACACGGAAGTTCTTGAAAATTGTTGTTATATTTTCCAAGAATTTTGTCTAATTTATTGGGATCATCACCTTTGTCCTCCTTGGTAGTATCCTCTATTGCATAAAAGTGTAAGAAATAAGCTTGGGCTCCCTTTTTAATCATTTTTTCCATCTTATTGGACGAGACTATTTGTGGGGGAGGATAGTTAATTCCATGTCGTTTGTACTTTTCCCCATTTTGATAAAACCTTATAAATTGCTCTTGTAAGTATAAACCAGCAGTACCAAGTGTAGCTAACCATTGGGCCCCCAAGACAATATCTACCCCTCCGATTGGCATAACATACATAGAGGATTTTAATTTGTCATGGATATTTCTACCTTGTGGCATTTCCCATCACATGATGTAGTCCTATTTCCCGGGAAGGAGACTTAAAATTCAGAGGTAGGGTGAATGAATATGTTTAATTGCTTGTCATCTTTGTATCTATAAAGTTATTTGAACTACCACTATCAATGAGCATTGCTACTTTAGTTTTCTTAACATAGCCATAAACTTTTAGAGTTTGGGGCCGGGAAATCGTCATCATTGCAGCAAAAAAGAGTGTCAGATTTGTGTTTTGATTCCCTAACTCATCGAGATTTCATGAGTCTTCATTATTTCTTTCTTCATCGGATGAAGATGTGTCCCCTGCTTCTTCATCCTCGTCATTGTCACTCTTGTCTGTTTCGCAATGAAAATTTTTTTTGTCTTTGCACTTATGGCCTAGTTTCCAATTAGGTGCATTACATTTAAAACATCGATCCTTAACCTTATCTTGTCTCGTGTCTGGTGGCAATGTCCTTTTGTGAGGGGGAATGTATTTGGAGCTAGAGTCTTCGAGTGAGTGCCATGCTGTCTTTTGATATAATTTAAGTTTCTTTTCAATGATTTTAGCTTTCTGGCGAGCTTGCTAATCGATATCCTTAATGTCAAGTAATTCGAGCTCATTTCGAATATTTTCATTCAATCCTGATAAGGCTATTTGACGTAGCCAATCTTCTAATATATTAAGGACATGAGTGGCTAACACATGTAAATCCTGGAAAAATTCTTCCACCATACCGAACTCTCAGAAGTTATTTTTGAATATAACCGAGTCTCTTGCTAGAGATTTGGATTTTTCTCTCCACCATAGGAACTAGTCATATGCAAATTCCTTCAGATGTATAGATGCGACATTGATTTTTTCTTCATCATCAACAATCTGGTAATACCTGAACTACTGCTCGATTTTATTTACCCATCTTGTTGCCTCTCTTGCATCAGATCCATCAAATTCTGGGACAATAACCTTTGCTTTGGGCATGCCATTATTAGACGTCCCCATGTTGGGCGAGTAAAGTGATTGGCAAGGCCCCCACTGCAAATTTGAGTTAGCTGGGGTTCTACTTCCGTTTGCGATTGATTCAAGCTCTAATCTCATGTCATGGTAGTTTTTGTTACATTCTGCGAGTTCTTCGTTTAGTTTGCCAATTTTGGCATCGAACTAAGTACTTATTTGATTTATAAAGCTTTCACTTAGCTCCATCGTACAGGAAGTGTTGTCCTTCATCTTTTTCTCTGCTTCTCCTAACTTTCTCCTTGTGCCACTCATGTTGAGTTAATATTTTAATGTATATTAAATATTAAAATATTTAATATTTAATATTAAAATATTAAATATAGGGTATGGGGTTTTTAAGGTTTGGACAACTAATATCATGGAGGAGTTCAAAGGGATCCACGGGGAGACGATGGAGAATGAATGAAGGTGGAGAGCTGAGGAAGTCGGGGTGAAGGAAGTCGAGGGGAGGGGAGGCGAGGCGAGGGGAGGGTAGAATGGAGTGCGAAAGGGGCGAAATCGAGGGTGAATGCAGGTCGGTTCGAGGACGAAGGGAGGGCAGGTTTGGAGGTCGAATTTTGGGAGAGAGGAATTGTAGGATGCGAGGGAGTTTGCAGAAAGGGAGGGAGAAATCGACGTGGAGGAGTGGACAAGGGCGTGGAAAGGAGTACAGTTTTGGAGGGCGAATGGAGGAGTATGAAGTGGACGAGCGGTGGGAGGAGTGCGTGGGAGAGGGGGTTGCGCGGGGACGAAGAGAAAGAAGGGAGCGTGGGGCAAAAAAATGGTGGAGATGAGAGAGCGTGGGAGTAATGCATGAGAGAGGGGTACGTGGGGAGTTTGGAAGAACAGGTGCAGGTTGCGGATGGGCGAAGTGGCCGAGGGACGGAATGCAGCGTCCAAACATATACGCCTGCAGCAATCGACGCTGTGCAAATACGGACCCAAACGTTCCTTAGTGTCCTTAGTTGAGCTAGTCCAACCAGTAAGAAGCATTGCAGAGTACACGCTGGCAAGAGAGAAAATCAGATGGAAGAAGGTATAGGGATAGTTGACATGGCGTCCCTAGTCCTTTTCATCCTGCTTTGCTTTGTGTACATCTTTAGATTTGTAGCAAAGGCCTCTCGGACCCTGCAAATGAAATTGCCAAACACACAATTTTAGTAACTAAACAATACTCTGATTTGTAATGGCTGCATACTTTTATATCTACACCATTGCAACTACAGAAATTTGGACACAGGCCTAATGAAACAAGTATCATAAGCAGAGGCCATGGGAGTGTGATCTAGTGACAAGCAGCGAGGTACAACATGCATATGCAGGCACAAACATTTAGTCTATAGCTGTTTTCTAGCTAGTAAAATTAAGATGGTTACAAATATAGCTCATACACAATCAATTTGATGTCTGCAGCAATGCTTTCTAATCAATAATGTTCACTAGAAAATTTCACAATTTCTATTTATTTATCTCGTTATGGTTAGCATCACACAGCAGTTGGCATTGTTTAAATGCAAAGAATGCAAAGGGAAAAGGTAAAACTGTTTATTGAGTTAAATGTTTGTAAGGTTAGACATCCCTTATAATTTATTGACAATTGACGAAACATAGACAAATAGAACTGAATGTTGGAGATACAGCTCCAACATCCAATCACAGTGACATTCAGTTGTGTGTTGTCAACAAGTATTAGTGTGATGTCTATGTGAAATAAACATGCATTAGGAGTCCTACGATAGGTGTCATTTAGATGAGAGTGAGTTTTGGTTCACAACCTGTTATAAAATACATGCAGCTTATTGCTTGTATTGAAAAATTCTTGCCGTGATAATAAACTATTATAAAATAGATGCAACCTATTGCTTGTATTGAAATATTATTGCCGTGATAATAAACTGTTTCTGAGTATTTTGTGCACATTTCATTTTTCCACAACTTCTCAATATTTCACACTGAAGACAATAATCAAAATGGTTTGAATTTTGAAGTAGTTCTTATGCTTCTCTTTAACGTCCCAATCCACCAATGGTTTTGTGGTTGTGGGCCGTGGCTTTGCAAGCATCCCATCTCCCCGAGGGCATGTGCTTAAGCAATACACCTCATGGGCATTACAAGCAAGCTGTTATGTGTTGACCCTTCATGGGCCGTTCCACCTTGTACAAGTGTGACTGCATATAATTCTTTCAATCTAGCTTGTGGAAGATTCACTTTCAATTGGAAAAAAATGTCCCAATCCAAACTGTGAGTGTCCTACCAAACTTATGTATCTCTCTTTGTGGAGAATTTGTGGTGCACTTAAAAATGGCTGCGGTTTTTTAAGAAGGCAATGATTATAATTCGCCTCTTGCAATGTCCAAATATAATTGCTCTGATTTGTGGAGAATTTGTGGTGCAGTTAAAAATGGCTGCGGTTTTTTAAGAAGGAAATGATTATAATTCGCCTCTTGCAATGTCCAAATATAATTGCTCTGATAAATCATGTTAGTTTCAGAATTGATAAAGAAGCAAGGCAAATTGAACTCTGCCTAAAGCCTAAAGGAAGACCTGTTTCTTCATTATTTTATAAACTAAACAGACTTCACATTCATAATTCTTGCAATAATATATTAAGATGAATATGTTTCTCAAATCCTTCTCAGGAATTTATTAACAATTTAAATATGGGTACAACTAAAATAAAAAATTATGGCACCTGAAGATGCAATGCAATGATTGCAAAGGGAAATGCAAGAATCAATGTCATGAAAATAAAGAAAACATTCAAACTGCAGTCATGTCCTCAAGGATTCTACCAATAGAAGAGTAACCCAGAAAATGCAAATGTCACTAGATAGCAGACAATAAATACGAACAATGCTATGTACCTGCAAGAATATATATGACCACAATTAACATAAATACAACATAAATGATCAACTACAAGTCTATAACAATTGCTTAATTTTTTTTTAAAGTACAATGGATAGGGCGAGAAAGAGACATCAATCAAGTTCCACTGTAAATAAAAAGAAATCAATAAATCAATAGTATAAACTTCAGATCATCAGACAAATGAAAAGAAATACAAACTGGAACTGTTCATCATTTACAACCCATGCATCATTCCAAGTATGCGTGAAGTCTAGCAATATAATCATTTAAACCAACAAAAATAGACCAGAACTAAACTTTGACAATGTCTCTGTCATTGACCGAGTTACAGATGTTAGCTTTATACATCATCAGTATTGCAGAAACATATTGAAAATACAGCAATAGTTCTAACATGATCAATGAAGTCAACATTTGTTGATGCCGTATGAATAAATTAGTCAAACTGATGGAACTGAAGTTCATTCTAATTGGTCTTGGAACTTCACCAATAAGAGTACTTACCATAAACACCAATAAGAGTACTTACCATAAACACCAACGACAGAATTGGGAAGGGAACACATCAAGACTACCAGCAAAGCCCAACAAATGATCTTCACAATCCATCCACCATGGTGCCAGCCATCTCAAAAGTCTTTTGAGTCTTCATTCCAATCATCATGACAACAAATAGTGGAAAACAAAAGGTTTCTCAGACTCACACGTAATACGCCACTTCTCCAAAACCATTCTTTGGTAGGGGTGTGAGCAAAATGATTGATCCCTGCAAAATTCAATATAATCAATTCTATCAATTAATCTTTCCTTGATCTAGCCGCAACTCGCAGCAGTTCATACAATAGTACTCTCATGGCTAGTTTTGTGCAGAGGTTAAAATCCCTAGTTTTGTGCAGAGGTTAAAATCATATAGACTCGAGGATAAAGGATTGCAATGAAGAAGACAGTACTTGGTGGGTGAATATTTAAATGCAAAACAGACCCCCTCATATACCACTTCCAACTTACAATACAAAGATGTCTTGTAAATTGGAAAAAGAATCCTATGTGAGCACAGGTCAAAGTAGTTTTCATTCCGTGCAGGTTTCAAAGGAAGAGAGACTTCTAATTAGCCTACCTAAAACAACTACTAAACCTTGTAAAATAATCAGTCAGAGATTCAGGGATTGACCGACCTTGTTAATTCTTGCAGTTCTTGCTGGATTAGAATCAGTACTTCTATCCTGGAAAGTTACAGAAAATTACAACAAGTTAAAGAAAATTCAATTCAAAAGACAATAGCTTGAAATTGTGGGGAAATATGCCAGGCCTCGGAACTGGGCTACCACTAACCTACTGAATCAATAGTTGTCTGTAGCTGCACGATGAAGAATGAACTTCCTTGAGCCTAGAAGAGGGGTATCTATTCCACCGACAATTGCTTGGGATTTGCACTCAACCCCAGAGTATATCCAACAAATACGTTCAGGTCATCAGATGGGTGTGCGACAAAGTCAGTGCTGACTTCGCTGCACTCCCATCTGATGACCTGAACATACGAGCTGGATAAGATTCACCGCACCCAACCTTATCCCTTCTGGAACTCATGCCGTAAAGGTAGGGCAGAGTCCCAACAGACCCAATGGGAATGGGATGTTGGCTATTGGCTTGACACTCCATAGACCTCAGGCTCACCAGTGAATACACTTATTTATTGATGACTAGTATTTGCACTCTATGAAAATACATGGCTTGACACGCTATAAGAAAATGGAAACTTCCAAAGCCACAGGGAGAACCTGAATGCCTAATAAGCAGAGTTACGTAGTTTCACCAACTCAAAATCAAAATTTGTAAAGAACCAATTAGCTGAAGATAATGTACTTGTAATGCATTTGGTGGCATATAGAAGGACAACATAAGGCAAATGCAATCAGCTGGTATTAGGCTAAAATTTGAAAGGGAAATATACCCTAATTCAATCTGCTGGAAATATATGCTAAGGCATCGAATTCACCCAGCTGAAAATAAGCAGCGTATATCATCATGTTTCATTCTTTGGGAGAGAAATCTAGTGGAAAGGACCAGGATGTGAAATTTTGGATCAGAGAACACTCTTCCAATACAAAACTTTTCAGAACGTTGAAATAAAAGAAGACTAGCATAAAGTCATGCAGCTCAATTTTTTGTTGTTATCATTACAATCGTATATAATTAACTCGCATCCTTTTCATTTCTCTTTTCGAATAAGATACAGTTATCCAAGCTAGAAAAGAACGCTACGACTAAAGGATGTCATTTAAAAAAGGAAAAAACACTTGCACATCTAACAACACTACTCTCTGGCTTAAGAAAGGCAAGGATGATACAGGTAAATACCAATATTACATCAAAAGCTGTGGATTGTAGTGTATGGGTAGCTATAGCCTACACTCTCAGGGAGGGTGATTTGGAAGTGCCCAGATTACTGGGACCACTATGTACAAAATCGTTAGGAGCTAGACCATGATGAATGAAAAATTGATAAGTGACCAATGCAGACCTCCCAAGCCACAGTGGAACATGGGTGTCTAATAAGGATGTGCCGTGGATTTCCATTTGAACCCCAGCTTTGTCAGCTCAAAATCAAAACAAAAACTACAAGGGGAGAGCCATGGAGGACCAAGGTTCAGGGCCAACCACCAGTTGCAGATTTATCATTTCGCACGGATTTGGTGCTGAACAAAAAAATCAGCCTTTTAACCCAGTTTTTGTGCTAACACAATTAGCAGCAGAGGAAATATTTGGCAGTTAATCTAAGATCTTTGTGTGTGTGCGTGTTATAGGGCCTCTTATACACTGATGAATATATAGGGTTCCTACATATCAATGAATATGGTGTGTGGACTGCCAGTATATAATATTCGGCAGCCTGGATAAATATACAGTTCAAGTCAATGCACGGAGCAAAAACAAAGTCCTCCAAAGCTGTCTGTGAAACATTTGGTCAGATGTTAAATACAATAACCCAACAACAATTTCCAATCATCTCAAAACATTAAGAAATTGGGAAGGCTGTAGGTAGATTTTCAGGACATTTTATAGATGAAACTTGACGAATTGCCTACGATTCGAAGAACCTAAAAGCGGAGTTTCAGCTAAAAATCTTTGTATAGTGAAGTTTGGGGATGAGAAGAATAACTTACATGGGATTTTCTCCATGGGAGGAGAAGCAACCTCCCAAAGAATCCATGCAATTGAGTGAAAATCCAAAGAGCCCACAATAAGCAAGGTGAACTGATCTTTGTGTGAGTGTTCCTGCCAGCAATGTCATAGATCACAACATCCACATGCCAAGCACATCTTTGCTTCTGCTCCTGCCTATGAAAACCAATATCTCTGTGAAAAACATCTATGATACCACCTATTTTTTAATGGATAACTTCATAGATATAGATGAGTTCAGTTGATTAAAGAGCAGAGAAGAACTTTATGGTTCAGTGATACAACCACTGTTCCCTTACAACATACTAGAATGTAGAAGAATTTTGGCTTTCAGTATTATTGTTTTGAGCAGTACTTGTACTGCCTAGCAAATGTGTTATATCTGATTGGAATTTCAAAGGGACAATAGCTCCCAAAAAAGTGTCTTTGATGTTTTGTAGTGTATCCACAATGTCGATCATAGTGGGTCGTCCTTCGGGGGATTCTTTTGTACAGAGAAAACCCACACTTATGAGGTGCTTGAGGCAATTGAGTTCCTTATCTTCTTCAGTGATGGTACTAGTCCTCCTCAGTAGACTCTTATCCACCACTTTCCCAACTTGGTTTGGAAAACAACTACCTACCCATTTCTGCAAGTTCATTCCTTCCACAAACATGTTGTGGGTGGGTTTCTTTCTAGTGAGCATCTCCAACAACACTACTCCATAGCTATAAACATCGCCTTTTGTTGTGACATGTCTGCCCAATCCATACTCTGCATTTAGACATCCTCATTGTAGGGCTTTTGATTCACATTTTTAAATAGAAATAGAAAATTCATGGCATTCACTAACATGCTGTCTATCTCTAATAATACCTGGAGGAATGTAGCCTATAGATCCCTTGAGTGCATGTGTGGAAGTGAGAGCTAAACCCTCGGAGTTTGCATAACATATGGTAGCAATGCCAAAATCTATTATATACGTTGTCATATCTTCGCCCAAAAGCACATTGTTTGGTTTCAAATCACAATGGATCACTTGCATGAAACAGTGGTGATGGAGATAAGCCATGCCCTGTGCAATGTCTATTGCTATATTCAACCTTTGAATCAAAGTCAAACCACTTTCTACTTCACCATCAAGATATAACCACTTCTCAAGACTTCCATTTGGTATTAATGGAAAAATCAAAGCTTTGATTTGGTCTGAATAAGAGGTTATGATTCTAATCAGATTTCGGTGCCTAAATCTACCCAATACTTTGCACTCCCTATCAAAACTCTTGTGAGCTCCTTCATTTTCCAAATTGAGAAGCTTCACTGCAACAATCGTGCCATCATTCAAAACCCCTTTGAAGTTTGTACACTTTCCCAAAACTACCCACTCCTAACAAGTTGGCATCACTAAATTCTTCCGTTACCATGATGAGTTCTCCATAGGAAATTCTTCGATGCCTCACATTTAAGGATGCCCCCACCTCTATAGGAATATGTCTCTTATGATTTTGCCTCCACAAGATTCCCAGTGTCAAACATGATACAACAATCACTGTAACAGCAACAATAGGTATGATAACTCTTTTCAGATGCAAAACACTTTCATGTTTGTGAGCAGAGCATGGTGATAGACTTACCCAAGGTCCACAAAGACCAGAATTTCCGATAAATGACATGGCACCGAGCTTTTTGAAAACTCCACCTTTAGGGACTTCCCCTGACAACTTGTTGAAAGAAAAATTCAAGTGATGGAGCATTTTCAGATTTTCCAATGACAAGGGTATTCCATCTGAGAAATTGTTGGAGGAGAAATCCATGTCTCGAAGACTTTGAAGTTCACCGAGTGCAATGGGAATTGGACCTTCAAGTGAGTTGAATGAAAGATTCAAGTATTCTACTTATTTGCAGCTTCGAAGTGCACTTGGAATGTAACCAGTTAACTCATTTGCAGAAATATCTATTGATAAGGCATTCATTTAATTTTTATAAAGTGAAATCTCCACCTAGATTGTCACTTTAAGAGAGGAGCACATATTCTACTCCTCTTAAAGGTTGTCCTTGAATGGTAAAATGCAAAGTTGTTATAAAGGTTGTAAGTCTGCAACATATGGGCCATAGTGCACTTTAGCTGAATGCACACACGCGAATGTCTTTTATTTCTTTACAGAGTCACTATATATCATGGAAAGGTAAATTATGAAGCTACTCAGACACAACATACACAAAAAGCATAATCAAGATAAGGGATTTGGGCAACCGATCAACTCCATATTTCCATTAACAGAAATTTATGCACAACAAAAATTAATACATGAACAAGGATATACCTAAACATTCAACGATTTCACCCTTCTCATAACCATGATTTCTATGATTGAAGATTTTAGCAATTCACTCTCACACACCGTGAAGGAAACATTCATTAGAATGGTCCCCTCCTCGTGGGATTAGTACTCAATGCCATTCACTATTGCAGATCCCCACCTCGTCGGCATATTACTCAGTGCCATTTAGTATTGCAGAGTAAGGGAGATGGATGCCAGGACATGAGGCCGCTTCGTCCATATTTTCAAACGCCTCATGGTTGTCGCGTTCCCCCCACAGACATTCTCCCACGCCCTCTTTTGATTCCAGAAAATAAGCCCAGTTGACCTGCATACGCAATATGGAACGAGAGTTTTCACATTCTGCATATATATCACTTTCTTTGGTGATTACATTAAGAAGGAATTGGGAATCTCTGCAGAAGTGGTGGGAAGCTGAGATCCCAATTTCAGAAATCCTTAGTGGGAAAGTCATCAAGTGACTTGTTTAACGAAGATTTCTATGAGAAGCTGAAGAAAGCTCCAATCCATGTCTGCCTCCAGTTCAAAACATGTCTCAGATGATCCATATTGGGGTACTGAGATTCGAGATCGGGACTTCCCTGGATTCCAACGTGTGTATTTCAAGCAGAGTAATGGATGCAGAGTCAATTTGTGTCAGAACTTGCACATATCATAGAATTACAGTCCTAGGATTGAATCGAGAGATGGAGAGGAGCGAGCCTTGTACAAGGTTCTGAGACTGTGGGAGGAAATGTACCAGTGCATTGATGGAGCCAAGAAACTTATATACATTAGATTGCAGAGCTCTGGAGGGATATGTAAAGCTTTCCAATTGATTGTTGCTCAGACTCGAATGATCATCAAGGAGAAATTCCCAAGCTCTAGAGGAATGTGGCCACTACAATTATTTGAAGCAAGTAGAATGTATCCAGCTTTATGCTACCTTCGCAACAAATATTCTAGAATTCCAATAAATCAATTTTTTGCTATAAAGAATGAAATAAGAGATGGATCTGCAAGTGTATCGGGAAGAGAACGTGTGAGAGAGTTGAAGGTTAGCACCATAATCCTTAAATTTCTACATTTACCAAGTTTAAAGGGATTGAACCATTTTGGTCAACATTCACAAGGTTCAATATTGTAGGGTTTATGCAGGTTTCCGATGAAGTCTGTGATAGAAAAGGGCAGAGGATTATTTCATAGGTCTAAATTTCATAGGCCACATAGCTTGCTAATAGCTTCAACAGTCGATGATCTTAGCATGCAACAAGGTGAATACAAATTTTCCAAATTAACAACACTGCCATTTTCTGAAGGAAAAGGAGTAAGCATGAGAAGTTTATCAGGAATGTCATTTCAGGGTCCACTCTGATAATGTTTCATGAGAGTGAAAACCTGTTTGGAGGAGTCAAAACCTGTTTGGAGGGTAGATACCACATGAGTTTTTCAACTAGCTTGGTTTGACTCTGTTAGATATGTTTTCCAATATATTTAGTGAAAGAATCTGGTGGAATTTGAGAAACTTAAGATCTTTACAACATCTGAATCTAGCTTCTACCTAAACCCTTATCTAAACATAAGTTTTCTACGACAGCTTGAATATTTGTATCTCTATGCATGTCATCTTATTAGACTGATTCCTGCATAAATATTCAACCTTGAGAATCTGAGAGTATTGGATGTCTCACAAAACCTTTTGATTTTCCACATTCCTCCTCCTGCAGTTGGTACTCTAAATGTCCTTACCTGGATCTCCCAATAAATAATCTTATTGGTTATATCCTATGGAATTATTGATGCATTTAGAGACAATGAAATATTTTCATTTTTCTTACAACAATCTAACGATATGCATGTCCAATGATCTCATAATATTTCCAATAGCATTTAGAAGTGCATCATATTCATCCCCTATAGCTGTGAATCTGCATGTTGTTGAAGAAAAACAACATAGTAGAGTCCATCTTGGTTTGGCACTAGGGATTTCTCTGGGATGCTTTGGGATGCTTCGAGCAAGTTTTATTGTTATAGGATTTGCATGCATAAGAAAAGAAAAATGGTTTGTAATAAGAGGTCCTGCAGAGAAGGGAAACATATGTCCAGTCCTTTTTAATTTGAGACAGATTCATTTACATGGGTTGTATATGTGAAGCTTGCTAACTCAGTTCCAATGGTGATGTTTAAGAAACCCCTTTTGAATATGAAATTTGTTGATTTATTGAATGAGACTTCTCATTTAAATAAATAAACATTGTTGGCGAGAAGGAACCTATGGACTCGTCTATAGGGTTGTTTTGGCAGGTGGTCTCCATGTGGTCGTTAATATCCCGGTGCATGAAAGAATAGTCAATGATGAGAAGGAAACAACAAAGTTTGAATTTTTGGGTAAGATAAAGCACCCTAATCTGGTTCCTCTGGTTTGTTATTGTTTAGCCAAAGATATGAGAACAACAATTTATGATTTTATGGAGAATGGCAGTCTGCATCATTTGCTTCATGATCTTCCACTAGGTACACAAGCCACATAGAATTGGATTGCAGATATGTGGGAGAAAAATGCATGTCAATACTCCGAAGAGATGACCATGGGATGGAGAGTACAACATAGAATTTCATTGGGGACAACTCAGTTCTTGTAAAAGAACATCATGCAACTGCAAAAAGAAACATAATTAGCATCAAGCTTCTCTTAAACAAAATTGATACTATATGATTTTTGTTACAAAATAGATCTATTTTGGTACAATAATGAATACATTGCAGCCAACTTGGAAAGGAAGTCCCTCAATTGAGAGAACCATGGTAAACATCAAGAGAGGAATGAGAGTAAACTAAGCTAACTAATTGATGAGATCAATAGTCTGAAGACCAAATTCTTCCTTTCATTTGCTTAATGGAATTATTTTGTTAGCGCCCAAGAAGGTGATGGAAAGAAAGGGGGAAAATGACATTTAGGTTTTGTTATTTCATATTGGCATCCACTAGTTTATGTCTAACTATGTTTTTATGTCAACCTAGCGATGTCATAACTTATTTGGAAATCGGTTGTAGTAAAATGTTGTTTATGGAATGTTTGAATATATGATTTTACCAAGAGAATTCTCTACTTTGGATAGTTCCATAGTCCATCTTTTTTGCTTATTTGCAAAACATAACATTGTATTTTTTATAAAATCTTTTTGCTTACAAAAAAATAATAATAAAATGCTTATTTGTGCTTAAATAATTAAGAGCATGGGACAATAAATTTTAAAGTCTTAAAATATTATCAAAGTTTAAATCCTTTTTTTCTTATTTGCAAAACATAACATTGTATTTTTAATAAAATCTTTTTGCTTACAAAAAAATAATAATAAAATGCTTATTTGTGCTTAAATAATTTAGAGCATGGGACAATAAATTTTAAAGTCTTAAAATATTATCAAAGTTTAAATCTTCAATTCATAATAATATTATCAAAGTAAATTTATAGGACAATGTGTCAAGCCTAATTCCTTATAAATCCATGAAAGTTAGGTGTCTAGCATAATTCTTAACAAATTTGAGAATAAGGTAGTTATGCCATTAACATATTGATCTTGTTCCACAATTTTAACTTCAAAGTGTTGGTCTGAAGGAGTAACACATTTAGTATGCAGAAAAGTATATAAAACATAATCTTCATCAATATGTTAATGCTCTTTATTTGAATTGATAACTTCATGAATGGTTGCGGAAACAAAACCATTGATATTCTCTTTAATCTCTTAAAGTACGTACAAAGCTCTTGGTATATTTATATGGCCTGAAAAACACTAGTAAAACTAAATTTTAGTGCATTTCACTGTAGATGTAATATGAGTTATATGCATAAATGCTTCCTAAGACAAAGATAGGGGATTTTATATTTGCATAAACATTTTGTTCTTCATAACATATGTAACTTTAGTTTTACACTCAAGTGTGCACAACAATAGACATTATTAGAGAAGGAGAGGGGAATAATATTAATAAAGAAGTTGCGACACTAAAGAGAAGGGAATAAAACTCAAACTGCATGGAACTAATGACAATGGACTCAAATTACTATATGATCTAGTGACACGATCACTACTCTCTTACAACACTCTAGAATGTAGAAGAACTTTGGTCATCGCTAGGGTTGTTGCGAGATGTACTTGCATCACCCAAAAAATATGTGAAATTTGTCTGGGATTTTGGAATGCCAACAACACCCAGAAAAGTGTCTCTGATGGATTGAAGTGTGCCCACAACGTCCATCATAGTAGGCCGTTCTTTAGAAGCATCTTTTGTGCAAAGCAAACCCATAGTTATGGATTGACTGAGGCAATTGAGATCCTTATCTACTTGAGTGCTTGTACTAGTCATTCTCATTAAACTCTTGTCCACCACTTCCCCTAGTTGATTTGGAAAACTGCTACCCACCCATTTCTGCAAGTTCATTCCTTCCACAAACATGTTATCGGTAGGCTTCTTTCCAGTTAGCATCTCCAATAACACTATTCCATAGCTATAAACATCACCTTCTGTTGTGACATGTCCACCCAATCCATATTCTGCATTCAAACATCCTCACCATAAGGTCTCTAATTCAAGATGTTTAATAAAAATATGAAACTCATGACATTGTCTAACATGGAATCTAGTTTAAATAATACCTGGAGGAATGTAGCCTGCGGATCCCTTAAGTGCAAGTGTAGAAGTGAAATTTGAATCCTCGGAATTTGCAAAACATATGGTTGCAATCCCAAAGTCTATTAAATATGCTGTCATATCTTCACCAAGAAGCACATTGTTTGGTTTCAAATCACAATGGATCACTTGCATGAAACAATGGTGATGGAGATACACCATGCCCTGGGCAATGTCTATTGCTATACTCAACCTTTGAATCAATGTCAAACCACTTGCTGCTTCACCATCAGGATATAACCACTTCTCTAAGCTTCCATTTGGTATAAATGGAAATATCAAAGCTTTCATTTGAAGGTCTGAATAAGAGGTTATGACTCTAATCAAATTTCGGTGCCTGACTCTACCCAAAACTTTGCACTCCCTTTTAAAACTTTTGTGAGCCCCTTCGTTTTCCAAATTGAGAAGCTTGACAGCGATGACTGTGCCATCATTCATAACCCCTTTGTACACTTTACCAAAACTACCCACTCCCAACAGGTTGGCATCACTAAATCCATCTGTTGCAGTGATGAGCTCTCCATAGGAAATTCTTCGATGCCCCACATTTAAGGATGCCCCAACATCTGTAAGGTTATTCCTCTTGTGATTTAGTTTGCACAAGATTCCTAGAAATAAACATGATACAATCATGACTGCAACTGCAACAATAGATATGACAACTTTTTTCAGATGAGAAACACTTTTATGTTTTCGAGCAGAGCACAATGACAAATTTACCCAAGGTCCACAAAGACCAGGATTTCCCATAAATGTCGTGGCACTAAGATTTTTGAAAACTCCTCCTTTCGGGACTTCTCCTGACAAGTTGTTGAAAGAGAAATTCAGTTGGCTGAGCATTTTGAGATTTGCCAATGATGTGGGTATTCCACCTGACAAATTGTTGAAGGAGAAATCCATGTCTTGAAGACTTTGAAGTTCACCGAATGACATTGGAATTGGACCTTCAAGTGTGTTGCAAGAAAGATTTAGGTATTCTAGTTCTTTGCAACTTCCAAGCCCAGTTGGAATATAACCTGTTAACCGATTTGTAGAAATATCTATAGCTTGAAGCATAGCCATCCTGCTTAGTTCCAAAGGCAGGGGGCCCTCTAATAAATTGTTTGAAAGGTTGAAATAGAAAGCTAAATTTGCAAGACCTGCAACCTCTCGAGGTATCTCACTACCCAACCTATTGTATGATAGGTCTAGTAGTAACAAGTTCACACATTTCCCTAGATTTGCAGGTATTTTACCTGATAACCGGTTCATATAAAGATATAGATATCTTAGTTGTTGGAGGTTAGCTATAGAATCAGGGATCCTTCCAGAGAGATTATTTTCCTCAATAGCGAGGAGTCCTAAGCCTTTAAGTTGCCCAATTTCCGTGGGGATGTTTCCTTGTAAATAGTTGCCACCCATATATAACCTTTCCAACTTTTGAAGCATTTTAAGTGAAGCTGGGATTGACCCTCTAAAAGAATTATCGTTCAAATCTAGCATTATTAAATTAGTTAGGTTTCCAATCTGTGGAGGTATTTCAGCTGCTAATCCATTTCTGCCCAAGTTTAGGTAGTTTATTTCTCTAGAGAGGTAGCCTATAGAAAAGGGCAAACGTCCAGTGAAATGATTATCGGATAACTCTAATCTTTGTAGGGTGGAACAGTTAGTAAGCACAGTAAGAATTGGCAAGTCTGTGGTGCTGCCACTAACCAGGTGATTCTCAAATAAGGTGAGGTATTGGAGCTGCGTCAACTTACCTAACTCCATGGGCACTATTCCGCTGAGCTGGTTTCTCCATAATGCGAGAATGTGAAGGTTCGTACAATTGAAGAGGGAAGCAGGAATGCTGCCACTCAATTGATTACTACCCAGATAGAGTCCAGTCAACCGCATGTTCTTCCGACACAACTCCACGGGAATGTGACCAGTCAACTGGTTAGCATTGAGAGACAAAACTCCAAGATTTGTGAAGTTAGAAAAGGAAGATGGAATTTGTCCTGTGAGATGGTTAGCAGCCAGAGATATAAGGCTTACCTGGCTTAGCATACCCAATTCGGAAGGAATACTCCCGTGAAAGCTGTTGTTAGACAAGTCTATAATGTCCAAAGAGGTTATGTTTCCCAAGTAGGCAGGTATTGTTCCCGTCAAATTGTTAAGTCCTAAGGCAATGGTTTCTAAGTTGGGGAGAAGACATAGTTCTGAGGGAATACTTCCTGACAGATTGTTATAGCTCAAAATCAATTTCGATAAACTGCGGCACCCACCTAGACTGGGTGGAATGGAACCTTGAAGTTCATTTAGAGACATGCGAAGCATCTTTAAGCGAAACAAATTTCCCAATCGATAGGGAATGTGACCATGAAAACTGTTATTGCTAAGGTCAAGTATTTTACGAAATGAGAGATTGCCGAGAAGCGGAGAGACTGTACCTTGCAATTCCATGCTTGAAACATTAAGTGAAACCACTCTCTGTCTGTGCCGACTGCATATGACACCTGTCCACTCGCAGAACGAAACATTCGGTTTCCACGCAGTTAATGAGTGAGATGGATCATAGGTGATCGCAGAGAGAAATCCAAGCAGAGCCTCTTGATCAGAAGCATTGCCGAGACGAGGATGCCGGCGGTGTGATAATTGAAGGGTGGAAAAGATGGAAGGAGTGAGAAAGAGAATGAAAAGCAATCTCGTAAGAGAAGGAACATTACAGATCTCCATCTTCTACTGCTATCAACGGAATGCGAATGGTTTGGGTTTCTTCGTTTATTTATATAATATCATCTTTGAATTCCGGATACGTTACGCGCGGATAAGGATGAGAAATTCAAACGTAACAGACGCGGAAGAAATCTTGTAAGATCCTGGGGTCAGCGTAAGAAAACTTGTAAGATTCAGTGTTTCCAGAAAACTTAACCGTGTAGAGATATTTCATTGTTTCCAGAAAACTTAACTGTGTAAGGATATTTCAGTGTTTCCAGAAAACTTTGACGTTAAAATTTTCAATGCCCACCTCCAGAAAACTTGGTGTTTCCAGAAAACGTTGAATGCCCCGCCTCCAAAAAAGTGAATTCGATAGTCATGACATCTTTAAACGTACTTTACACTTCCTAAATGGAAAAATCTTTCGGTCCGTTAATTTTCCAGAACATGTTTGAATTTAAAACGTTCAATGCTATAGTGGAAGGCCAAATATTTTTAAACACAACGACTTCAAACTTGTAATTTACAAATGAAAAAATTCTGTGGAAATATATTTCGGTTGAGTAATTTTCCAAAACCTTTTGATTATAAAACACTTCATGCGACAATTTCATAAAATAAAAAGTTTGTGGTTGAATGTGTAATTTTCCAATAGAATAATGGAGATACAATCAAGATCCCAAGTCTCGTACAACCATTAGCTATATCAAGTCAATGTTGGGAAAAGATTTCAATGGATTTTATTACAATTTTATTCAATTTCGAAGGAAATAATGACATCATGACAATAGTGGATCGAATCACAAAGTATGCCCATTTTGGCTCCCTTTCTCATCATTTTAAAGAGATTACATTAGCCACATAATTCATGGAAATAGTTCAGAAGCTACATGGAATCCCTAAAATCATTGTAAGTGACAAAGATCCAATTTTCACATGAAATTGTTGAACTGAATTATCTTTTGGTTTGAGTACTCAATTGTCTCACATATCCTCTTACCATCGTCTATCCAATGTGAAAACTAAGATTGTGAATAAATGTTTAGAAGGGTATCTTTGTTTCTTTGCATCTGATAAATAAATAAAATGGGTCAAATGGTTTCATTTGGTAGAATGGTGGTACAACACATCCTTCCATACTTCATAAAAAAATTTCTCCATTTTATGGCACTTTATGGATATCATCCTCCATCCATCACATCACTCTTGAAAGAGAAATCGAAGGTTCAAGCACTGGAGGACCACATAGAGCACCAACAATAGGTTCTAAAACTATTGAAGGACAACTTGGTTACGACACAAAATAGGATGAAGCAACAAGTAGATCAACATCGTAGTGAAAGGGAATTTGAAGTGGGAGATTGGGTATTTTTGAGGCTATATCCATAAAAACAAATGTCCCTCAAGAAACAAAATAAGGAAAATAAATTAGCACCCAAGTATTATGGTCCCTATGAGGTGTTACAAAGGATTAGAAGTATGACTTACATCCTAATAATTTCAATTGCGAGAATGACTACAAACTTAGCCAATCATGGAAGCCCACCATTCATCACCTTGAAGATTAGGCTCCATTTTCATTTGTTGGGTTTGTATCCCTCTTTTCTTGTCCTCACAATAATTTTCTCCCTTCAGAGTCTACTTGTCACTGAAGCCTCCTCACATGGGTGATTTCTCTTGTCCTCTTCAGTTTGACTCTTAACCTTTACTATCATTATTTTTACCCTATATTAAATCTTGATCATTACCTTATTATAACATTAAACAACCCTCATATCTTCATTAGTATCAACAACTTCCGTCACATTATTGTTTTTCCCAACTCTATTTCCCTTATTATTGGCTTTTTATATGATTTACCCCTAATCTCATGAATTAATCTTTGATCTAAGCTTACCTTCCTAATCTTTTATTACCATTAATATCATATTATCCGTGGTCTCTTTTTAATTATTTTATTTCTCCATATCTCATTTCAATAACATTTTTAATCATATAGCATTCTTATATCTCGATCTGTTTATTTATCTTTCTACACAATTTACAATCATCAATTTTCATTTCTTTTTTATTAATAATTGATTTATTCTCATATCATTGGTAACTATTGATCTAATCAGTTCTTTGACTTCTACTTGTTCCCTTATGATAATTTCATTTACTAAACCGTACTTACATCCATGATTCTTTTACTATATTTTTATCACTATTTAATTATTTATCGTCAATATTTTCAAAAGAAACTAGATTAATTTATTATTATTCCATTTTTATAACATTCATTTCTTTAATAGTTTCTATATTCGTTAATACTATTTTATCGTTAATATTCTTTCTACATTATTTATTTGCTCTCAACGGTTATTTCTCCTTTTTATTAATAATAATTGAGCTCAAGGACTAGTTTTTCCTAATTCCTTTTCTTAACGGTCACATCCCATTTTATTTTTTAATATAAACTTTAGCAATTGTTTCAAATATGTTAGTTTCAAATGTCCCTGATGATGGGTGGAGTGTCCACTCGAAACATTGGATGTTTCAAAAAACCCATACACAGTATTTCCAGAAATTGCTAGACAACAAATTATAGTTATCTGCATCTTCACATGTACATCCAATGTTCCATGTTTCTTGCTTAAAGAAGGTAATCGGTGATAATATCCTAGTTCAAACTATTTTACTAGAGATCAATGAAGAAGGGAAAATCATATTAGAACTAGAAACAATCCTTGAAACAAAGGTTAAGTAGCTGCAAAATCTATCAATTATTGAGTACCTCATTAAGTGGAAGAACTTACCAATAGAAGAAGAAACATGGGAAGATGATTTCTTCATGTAGAAAAATCCACAACTAATGACGTGTTGAGGGAAACACTTGCTCCAAGGGGAGGGGGAATTTGAACACTTTTTACCTAATAATGTTGACACTTAGTAAGTTTTCAATTTTGATGAACAAATCTATAGGTTCCTTCAAAACAAGGGGGAATTTTAAGACTTGCATATTTTTCATGTGATAAATGAGGAAATTGGGGATATAATCCAATTGAAAACTAATAAAATCCCCCCTAGACTATCCATGTTGGAATCTATGTTTAATTTCGATGATGCTTCTACATCTACACCTAGTATTAACAATGAATCCAGTAGGAAGGTGCAAGAAACTACCCCTATAAGCCTAGGAATATGTTACGAAACAACGCCTTGAGAATCATAAAAAATCAATGAATAATAGTCCACTTTGAGGGGGAATCCTCCTTTTACAATATATTGAATGTATAAGTTGACATATGATGATCTAAGACTAGCTCTCCTTGGTGTGTGTGTGTGTGTGTGAGAGAGAGAGAGAGAGAGAGACAAAGGGTACAATTATAGTAAAATGGTACAATGAAAGGTTTTAGCCTACATACAAATATAACTTTGGAAATGTAATAATTCAATATATGGGGCTCAATAAGGGGTTTTATACTTAACATGGGGCTTTGTATAGGGCTTAACATTCCCCTCCCCTTAAAACAAGTGTTCTCCTCAACTCTTGACTAACCGTTGGTGTTTTTTCATGAAGAACTCATCTTCCCATGTCGCATCTTCCACTAGTAGGTTCTTCCATTTTATGAGGTACTCTTTAGAGAAACTCCGGTCGGCGAATTTTTAAATACAACTTCGATAAAACTAATTGAAAAAAACCGCACTTGAATATTAAGAAAAATAACGCACTTTGATCAAATTAATCAAAATGCTTTGTCTCGGCTGTTATTTTGATTATAAAAATAACGCACTTTGATGAAATTAATCAAAAACATTTCTCGGCTGTTATAAAAATGGCACACTTCGATAAAATTAATCAAAAGGCTTGTTACTTTTAATTAATGTCCCAACTTTACACTTCACCAATCTTGTAAAGAAATTTCTATAGAACTTTTTACTTTACAATGTTAATAAAAAATCGTTATACCCATTAATAAAAAATTGTTGTCTACA
>ML806624.1:28313-42320 GCA_009831015.1 Picea engelmannii
AACCCCATTGGCCTCTTTTGGCCACTGGTAAATATTAATAAAATGTAACTATCCGACGAACTTAATGGTTGTTCCACTCTTTATATTATTGACAGCCTGAATATCTCTCATGTAGCCATTGATGGTGCCAAACGGGGAATGAGCATCTGAGATTTTGATGATATTTATCAAAGATCAAGTTATGAAATTATCTTATGAACCTGGTTGGTGATAGAGGGAATTCACAGTTTATAAATCCGATTCCCTCCCAATATCTATGTTACTTCCTACAAAGTCTTTCTGGTAGTCGTAACTTGATTATTGTCAATTTTTAAGCAGCATGTATTAGTTTTTTTTTCCAAAATATAACTATGTTGCCGTTCCCATTATTGTTCTTTTTGTTGTTATTAATAACAATAATATATAATATAGAAACACTTTCATCATACGGGGATAATTTCAATCCTTTAACAAGAAAATTGAAGGCATGGTCATAAACCCTTGGCCTCAAGTCAGCAAATTGAATGATAAGGTATGGATATTAAAGTTTTAAAATCCACAAGGAGACGTAGGAACCATGAAACCTAAATATCATAAAACAAACGACACGGGCTCAAGCCTTGGCAGTGATTTATAAAAGATAGGAAAAATAGTTTTTATTATTTAATATTAATCTAAAACTACAAGGGCCACCTAAGAGTTCAATAATTTATTAATGTAGAAGTTTGATGATGCACCTTGTAAATGTGAATGGTTTAAAAATATCCACCTATTGTAGTTTGCTATGTGTCCAAGTTAGTTTTAGTCAATGTTTGTCTCTAATAAGGGAGAGTATTTTCCTTTAACAAGGGGTAGACAACGAGAGTTTCTCATGCAAGCTTAAATTCTCCAAATTCTTTGAGATGCATTGCTTCTGGGTGTCTCATCCCTCGGTTAATATATCCAATGTACGTGATTTTTCCTTTCTCAATTTTGACAAAACTCCGCCGGTTACAACCCCTAATATTATTAAAAGTGAAATGGCTGCATTAGTATTTATTATTTGAAGTTGTTAACATTCGTTACAAAAATAAAATGCTCTAATTGTGCTACTGAAATATTCTTGTCTTAATGGAAATGCATTTTTAAAACTGGTCTATTTAGAAAATAGGAATATAAATTAATGTCTTAACATTCTTTAGTAAATCTTAAATTTGACAGGATATCATTTTATTTCTTTGTTGATGTGCTTTACCAAGCATTATCTTATGGATTTGGCTTATGTTTTGCAGGTAGTTTTTGATGGTGTAAAGACTGAAAGAATTATTATTGCTAATAATGCTAAAATGGACTGTGCACAAGAGGCAATAACAGAGTATAGAGTATTGGGACCTTTTGTTCATGGTGAGTTAATGTTTTTTGTGAAAACAATGTGCATGTGATCAAGCTATATCGAAAACTTCCCTTGAAGTGGGGGGAGCTGAGAAATAGTTTAAGATGGAATTTAAAAGAATATTTTGACATTATGCATTTGCCTACTTCTAGTGTTGTTTTGTTTTGGTGTTTTAAAAAGTAGTATTGATGATGGAGTTGAAGCTTTTAGTTTTCGTCTGGAACCATTTTCTCTACATGCTCATTGTCTATTAGAGACAATGTATGCAATGACATTGCCTATTAATGTCATTGAGTGATGTCTCCTACAAGGCATTTCTCAACGAAACTTGCATGCTTTTCTTCATATTTGCGTTATCTAAAGGAATAAATACTATGGCTTACGTGCAATAGTTACTTGAACAGGCTGCTCATGGATCGAGCTCTGCCCACTTACTGGGAGAAAGCATCAGGTGTGATGGTTTTTCCAAGTGCATACTTTCTCTTTGTTTTCTTCAATATTTGGTTTTGGTGCTTGCCATAACTCTATGTGCCAGAGGAGGCACAGCGATGAGAGTTATTTAGGAGGTAAAGCACAATTAATTTTTGCTTTTCCTTCAATATTTGGTTTTGGTGCTTGCCATAACGCTATGTGCCAGAGGAGGCACAGGGATGAGAGTTATTTAGGAGGTAAAGCAAAATTAATTCTTGCTTTGCCTGGAAAGTAAGGGAAGACGATATAAATTAGAATGACGGTTTCCCGTTTGTTTGTATTTTGTGAGAAAGTAACTTGAATTATTTAAATCTAATTTTGTCTAAATTTTCTTGTCCTATGGTTATTCCTCAACTGTGGTTTCCTGATGTTTTTGACATTTTTGGAAAGATAACAGTTTAATAGCATGGAAGGGAACATATAAATTGCCACATATAGATAAAGTTATAGTCAGCCCCAAGGGTTAGCTCAATTGGTTGAAACATCCACCCAAAACATGTTATCCATGGGTAGGCCATAGGTCACAGATTCGAATTTGGTGGAGTCCCTCGGGGTTACCAGCCACTATTGTGGCTGGTGGTTGAGCTGCCCTCCATCTGGATAATCCAGGGAAGGGAGATCCCATGGAGTTTTCCTTAGAAAAGAGGATGTAGTTACTGTGAATTGTGCATACATTGCCTATGTGTTTTTCCTAGGCGTTTCCCTGAATTTCCCTTCTCTAATGTAATCATTATTAGCAATGTATCTTAACATAATTAATTTTGTTTATTGTAGCTCCGTGTTCATTGTGCCGAAGCCCTGGGGACTCCCATTGTTGGGGATTACAAATATGGGTGGTATGTTCACAAGCGATGGAAACAGATGCCTCAAATAGATATGGATCCAGAGACAGGCGAACAATATAGATTGAAGCGACGCCGTGTCCTTAATGTGGAGAAAGGTACTGTTCTAGCAAAGGTACCTTTGCTGCATCTACACTGCAGGGAGTTGATCATTCCCAATGTTGCCAAGGTACTTGGACAGTTGAACAATGCTGATAAGAAGTATTCTAATTCAGACACTCTACGATTCAGCACACCATTACCTTCACACATGGCAATTAGTTGGAATATTATGTGTTCCTGTATGGTATAGCTCCAAAAAAAACTTGATTAGTTTTCCTCTTGAATTCCTTTGTTCTGTAAGCATGTGCCTCCTTGCTATTGCTGGTCAGAATTTCTGCTAACATTCTGAAGTACTAAGATTTAAATTTTTGGTGAAAAGTACAACCTGAATGACATTATCATATCATTTTTCATACTTATAGATTTTCATTGTGAATGTTGAAGATCTTATTATGTCACTGGTCAGAATGACCATGTTATTCTGTTTTAAGGTCATAATTGTGGTTTATTTTCAGATTCCTTTGTTGCAAAATGCATCTCATATTTCATTACTAAATACGAATGTACATCAAGAATGATTCATCACAGGGCCAAATGTCAGTTACATAAATTCCCCACAGGGCCATACGTACATCAAGAATGATTCATCACAGGGCCATACGTACATCAAGAATGTACATCAAGAATGATTCATCACAGGGCCATACGTAAGGGAGAAGAACTAGCATGTCGGCTTTGGCTCCAATTTCAAGAAAATGTTTTCACAATTTATTGTAAGAATTTTATGAAAGAGAGCACCCGCTTTTGTTGTTTCCTTTACCTTATTTATTGATTGAGGCCTATTTGCGAATCTGCTTCCTTTATGGGTCAAGTCTAACAGCTAATCCTTGACTTGGCCGGGGATAATTGTTAATTAGGCTGAGCCTTTTCGACCGATTCATTGGTACTAGTGTCACCAAGACAAATATCTAGGTAAGAGAACTATTGATTCGGCCTAGATACTCAAGTCTTTAATTAATAGTTTTTATGTGTTGACAGTGACCTTTAAACAGATCAAATCTGGAGACACCGAACAATCAATCAGGGGAACTATAAAAGCAAAAGCAATGGGGGAAGACTCTGGAAACATTCTACTGTATGAACTCCAAATATGAAGGGCCTGGAATCCATCCCCTCCCAATCTTTCTGCTGAAGGACAGCCTCTAGGGAGGGAAACAAAATCCTGTCAGACTTGGAGTCCACCCAAACTAGGGTGATCAAAATGAAGAGGTAATCCCGGGGAAGCAGGAGTAGGAGGGGTTTTAACAGATAGTGAGTGGAATATGATAGCGGTCTTCCTTGTTTGCCTTGGAATTGCCTCTGAGCATCGAGCATAAATGAAGGTTTGCTCAAGACTTGATCACAGAAGCGTCATGTTCGAAGGGGACTCAAAATTAATTCTAGATTTCCCAAATAATTAGGACAAGGATCCACTGTGGCATTTAGAAGGCCGCCTAGACTGGATATTAGAGGCAGTGAAAAGATTTTTAGGGATCAAATTCTGCCTCGTCGAAAGGGGATATAATGGGGTGGTGGATTGTGTGTCAAACCTAGCCATCGATAAAGGGCCCCTTTTTAAGTGCTAAACTCCCCAACATTGGGGAAGGTGGATTTTGGCAGCCTATTATCAGAGCATTAATTCATTAAGAATGGTTTACTCAACCAAATTAATGGGATTAACCCATCATACAACCCCACCTTGGGATGTTATTGAATAGAACGTGCAATGATTGCCATTTTAGGAATTTTGTCTCTCGGAAGAGCTATCAGAACTTAATGGCAGGGACATTTGGGTTGCAAATGAGAAGGTTTTGTTATTTTTGGTATAGGGGAGTTTATTGGAATATGTGGCTCATATGTCCAATAAACTACACCAAAAATATACAATATTTAAAGTCTTTTTTAAATAGGCACAGTGAGGCCTCTGGCTTGGAATAACAAGATCCAAGATTCAAATGAATAAAGACAAACAGAAAAATAAGGAGGAAAGAACACATATACATTCTCAAATTAAAAAATTGCTATTCCTTTATTCTGTAAGAAAGAAAACTCACATGAAGATACCTCACACTGATCGTACTCACATAAAGATACCTCACACAGATCATACTCACAAAAATGTACCTCACATAAACCAACTATACCATATGCCACGAACCATAGGTGCAGAGAAAATGGAACCAAGATTAATTGAATTAAAATTGCATTCATAGGTAACAGAGACATAGGGAGAAAACCTCAAGCACAAAGATTTTAATGTCTCAAAAATCAACTTTAAACCATTAATATCAAAGTCTTTGCAGCAGTACATTAATACAAATGGTCAAAGGGAACTAAGCCCTGCAAACTCTGATTCAACAAAATGACAAGATAGTCAAATGGAGCAAAGCGTAGTGCCCGTCATCAAATTCAGTGACTTATGGCTCTTGGTATCCACACAAAGGACATCAAAATTTGGAATACAAAGAACAAACATTAATGAGTGCAATGACACTAACAAAACAAAGACAATCAACAAGGTGGTAAATAGGAAAGCATGGTGGAAAAGGACATCACCTAAAATGGTAGCATGAAAGGTCCCTCAAAAATCTTGTAAAGACTCCCAAAACTCTCAAAAAGTCCCCTTCTTCCCTGCACATTCACATTTTATCTTCTTCAAAAATGAAAATAGGTGGTTAGGTCAGTGAGATTGATGTAACTGCCTAACTATCATGTGCGTCGACACTTGTCACATTCGTAGTTGTGGCATTGCTAGCACCCAAAATGCATTTCTCCAAAATCCATTTGGGTTACTTGTTAGAACAGGTTCACAGGTAAATTATGGGTGGATTGGTTGGATAGGTCCTATTATCACATGATTTGTACTTGTGCAAAACCTTCCACATGATGCCAATCTTGTGTAACAACTAGAAGCACTTGTCAATGCCACCTAGGCAAGTACTTCCCTCGTTTTTGTGAAGAAAAGAAGTCCAACACAAGGGAGGCTTCCCTAGTGACTTCAAGGGATGCTATAGCAAGCTAAGGCAAGTCTATAACCCCCCTCCTTGTTATAACCCTAAATTGCACCATACATGCTTACCTGGCATCATGACAACTCATATCCTTTCTTTGTCAAAAACACTGCTGAACAACTCTTTGAAAATCCTCTTGTGTAAAGGCCCACGCGCCCTAACCCATTACTGCACGCGTGTACACGCTGGCTGACCCAAAACAACCCGCGTGGACCGACAAAAGCATGAAAAAAGGAAAGTTGTCGACGGAACAAAAAGCTATGGGTGAGTTAACTGAAACTCCCGGCCATGCATGGTCGAGGGTTCGTCCAAATACCTAGCTCCTTCTAGCCTATAAAAGAAGGGGTAGGGGTAGGGGTACCATTTGGAAGGAGGAAAAATATAGCAAATAAACTCTGCCCATTTACGTATTCCATTGTCCCAACCCTTTAGCCTTTCCTAATGCCAAATGAGATTTTAAAGCAAAGCAGTTGAAGGACAGAGGAGCCCAGGATCAGGTTCAAGGAGCGGTGGCCGGTCTCAGCTTTTGTAAGTTGACTCATTTTAAGTAATAAATAGAATGCTTTTCCCGTCCCAATTCATGAACTTTTTATGGTTTGATTAGTTTATGTTTGATTTCTAACCCGTTAGTATATAAGTAGTATGCATGCATAGTTGTTGCTCGTCTTGAATGCGGGTCAGCTTTGGAAGGAGCATTGCGAACAAGTAATCAAGCACAACGGAGGATCGACATCAAACGCCGATAACGAGGTAGGTTGATCTTTCCATGCATTCACTGGGAAAAAGGTATTTAAATCTAGGGATGAAGGTAGAAAGTAATTTCTATTTGGTCATATCTGCATGCAAAGTCTGAACTCTATTTGCCAGTCTGTAGGGTGTTTTTCCCCAACAACACTCCCCTATCTTAGTCACTCAATAGGTTAGGCTAGGTCTAGGAAAGGTGAAGGGTAGAATTGGATTGAACAAGGTGATTGCTTATCAATCACCTTTAGACACTAGATATCAAGTAAAACCAATCGTTGTTGTAAAATTGTAGCAGTAAACCAGTCTATATCAACAATAAGTAATTTGCAACAACAATAGGAAAATCATCCCATAAAATTAGCAATTATATCTTAGAATTTAGCCTTCATCAAGTTGACACTATCCAATTGCTAAATAGTGACTTTGAGCAAGTTTTGCCACAATATTAAGTAAATATTCAACAATATATACCAACCCTAATGGCTGTAGCATTCATTTACGATAGCAACAAGTTTATCAATTATTATTCGAAGCGTTGGAGTATAATTGGCTTGCGAATGTTGTCATAAAACCAAACTAAGAGATTTTTTTGAGAGAGTATTTTAGCTAATACTAGGGTTTCAACCATCACTTGCAATGAACAAGACTAGTATCGTTTTCTCTTTCCTTGGGTGGATGGAGTCAAGACAAACACCATGAAAATTGCTAGAGGCAAGAGAGAGAGGTATGGAGATCAAAATAGGGCATATACCCTCATAAACCCTATCCCAAACTTCTTGAAAACAAAACCTAGGGCATATACTCTCATAAACCCTAGGTGTTGTTTTCTTTTCTAGCTTCTAGCAACAAGGTCTTAATTGAACTAGATCAAATCCTAGGGGAATAAACCATATTAATCCCTAGGACTTGAACTAACTAAGACAAAAACTCTATGGTATAAACACTCTTAAGCCCTAGAACAAGTCTTAAATGCTTCGACAATAAATGATAAATGAAAGTAGGGAGGGGGATAAACAAACTTAATCCCTCCTAGGGTTTCTAACATACAAGGTAACATGCAACAATTAACCATCTAAAAGAGCATCCATCGAAATACATCACACAAGCATAAAACTTGAAGAACACTTACTAGGTCAAGCGCTATGCATGAGGAAACACTAGTTCAACATTCATCCACCAAGCAAGAGAAAAGCATCCAACAAGATTCTCCTTTGAAAGGTGCACACAAGTACTCCAAGCAAACCAAGGGAGAAGATAAGACAAGTAGTGGTGTTCTCACAAGTGTGAGAGTGATGATTGATAAAGTTGGGCGCTCCTTCTATTTATCTGAGGTAACCAAGCACTAATGTCCACAATAATGAAGTAAAATGACAATGAACCATGATACATGTGGGGTTGACCCCTCAAATAGCCTCTAAAATGACAATACATGCAAATACACCAAAATAGGGCCACACATGTTGTGGCGTCAAGCTCCCAAAGGGTGAAGAGTGCCTCCTAAGGCCACATGTCATTATCATATGGTTTAAGCAAGGTGGAAGATCCTCATCAAGTGCCATGTCACATCTCAAAGCCATCAAATGATGTCTAATGGCAAACATGCCCCATCATCATCAATAAACCCTAACACATGATGTCATCATCAATAGCCCAGTGTCCAGGGTGAGGAAGGCCAATGTCTAGGTGTAATGATCATGCATCACCTCTCTGAGTGGTGTCCAAGCATAATCAGGTGCAATATCCTCCATCAAATGTTGAATAAAGTATGGGTGCACTATCCAAGGTGTGGGATTTTTGCTCATTTTCCTACCATCATGACCATATCTATCAAATGAGAGCCCATCTGTCCATTGTCCAAGGTCCATGAGGCATGAGAGGATGTATTTGAAGGGGGTCAATCATTAGGTGACCCAACGATCTGCATCACACGTGTTGTATCCTGTACAAAGTGCACAACATCATCGAGTGAAAGCACCAAAATGTCCTCCAAAAACCATGTCAAGTGCACTCAAGTCAGTCAAAGCCATGGAATCAAGTAAAACCAACAATCACAAGCTACAACAGTCCTAAGAAGCATGTACAGTAAGCCATCAAGTAATACAATATCCAAATAAAAAATTCTCATTGGGTATCCCCTTCAAACATCACACAAGGCCAAGAATTTAAGCAATTTGGCAAGTTTAGGTATGGGAGGGCCATCAAAGGAACCTATTAGGTGTGCAAGTACCCAAGTAGAGATATATTTCCCGAAAGAATCTATTAGGGATATGTAATGAATGTGAGGTGGTAATCAAGCTTACTTCTGGGCATGAGGTCATTAACATGCAAGACGATGTATGGGCTCACCTCCATGAGTGCCTTTGTGGAGGGTATGATTGGCGATTGAGTTATCCTTTCCTCAACGCTTTTTTCATTCCAAATCCCTTCTTTTGCCTCTTGCTTTTCCCTTTTTATATGATTTGTGAGTCCACTTAAAAAGGTTTCAAGCTCAAGCATTTTTGTTGCTTTTATTTGGGATATATTCAAGTCCTTTTAGAGATGATTGCGTTTATTCGCATTAGGACTAGGGGTGATCACCATTAGAGGGGGTAGAGCTCAATTATGGACTCATGGCTTTTAACTATCCTTATTATCCCATTTCTTTATTTTTCTGCCAGTTGAAATCTACCTCTGGGCCTTTAGCCCCTTCTTCTCATAAGAGAATGAGGTACATGCTTTTTTGGTGTACATGTAACCACCATACAGAAGTTTAGTACACTATGGAGGGCTCAAGGATGGAAAATGTTAAGTATGGGGTACGTTACCCCTTTCAAGGAACCACTAGTAGTACCTCTTTTCCCCATGATTGACAACACAGGACTAGGATTCAAGATTTCCATCAAGGTGAAACAAGGAAAAATGCATAACTTCTGGGCTCATGATTCATTATCCAACTTCAACCTATGATCATTACTCATGCCCAATGTATTAAATATGACACTTCACTTGAAACAAGGACTAATGTACCTCATAATGTGTCGAGCACCTTCTCCCAATGAGCCTTACTATTTGAGTGTGATGAGCTGTGCTGGTGAGGAAGAGGTATCTGAGGGGTTGCTGGGCTGAACTTTGTGGACATGTTGATCATCATGATCGTTGGGACCCATGTCTTCACTATGGGCCATAAGACATGATCTCCTCTAGTTACCTCTAGGTAAGAGGGGGTAACAGGTCCATCATTCGACATCGATGGTTTGGGAGTGCGTTTTAGACATGGAATTTGGTCACATGGTTTATTTAGGGGTTGATAGTTGGATAGGTTTTTGCGCAAAAGGTTCATATATAGGGATATCTAGAGGACACATCACAAGTATTAGTTGTAGTAGGTGCCCCATACTTGTAGATTCATTGCAACATTTAAAGTAGGTATGGGAGGGGTTGAAGACTCCTAAAGGGTGTGCTCATATTTGTGCCTTCTCAGTTTCTTGATTTCAAGATTCATCTTCTTGAAAATTTTTCCGTTTCTTAAAAGTTATTGTTCTGGACTTGATCATATTTTTGGATACCCTTTATGGAAATGGGCATGTGGTTCGAATTTGAGGTAAATTAAAGACATTTTTCTTTTTGATAATTAATTTTTAGAAATTTGGTCTGAATGACAAGTGGATTTAGTAAATTCACTTTCCTTGAGGAGCTTTCCCATGCATGTGAATGAGCCTAAATCTTGCTATCTTTAGCGTAAAAGAGGTGTGCTTTATTTGAAAGGGTTTTTTTGCTATATTTTTCATACCCTACCTCCTATATTTATACCTAGTTGCCTTTCTTTTTGAGGGAAGTGAGTGCTATATCTACCTTACACATGCCATGTTGGGAGGTCATGTATTCATGGAAATTTCTTCTCTTATTTCTTAAAAGATTTTGAGGTTTCCCTCTATCCTTTTTCCCTTTCCTATTATATAGCCTCATGAAGTTGCTATTCATGGAGGATAATGTTTGGGGCTACTTATTGGATGAAGGCTATTTATTGTAGGTTGAAAGCTATATCTGGAGATGAGTGTACTTTGGGAGGACCATCCTTGGCATGCTTTTTGAGTAATCTTCTTGATATTGTCTATTTTTGGAGCTAGGGTGCATTTATGGAGTATTCTTTGTCACATGCATAAGGTATTTTTCCTCTTGGAGATGGAGTGCTTCACTTGGAGACTTCTTTGGAGTATTTTTGGTTGTACGCTAGAGTTGGATGTTTATTCGTACACTTGTCTCTTCTTTATAAAATCTTTGTACGACAAGGGAGAGGGATTAATCATTGTTTTGACCTCTCATTAGGGGAATTTTGAGGTCTAAAATGGGCCTTTTGAGGAAAATAATAAAACAATAGTTAAAATAATAAAATAAGAGTTATGAATTTTAAAAGGGAAAGAAAGAAAACTACTTTTTTAATTGTATTTTCAACTTATCTCCTTACATGTTTACTCAAATTTCAAGTCTAAGCACTCATTGGATGTATAATTAAAGTCCACATCCAATGAGTACCCACTCTACATACTTTTGATAGACCTACAATGAGATAAAATGGAAATTATGCAGAGTGGGTACTGGTTGGATGCGAAATTTAATTATGCATCCAACGAGTGCCTACACTTGGAATTTGAGTAAACCTATATGGAGATAAGTCAAAAATACAATTAAAAAGGTAGTTTTTTTTCCCTTTCCCTCCAAAAATATTTACCCTTATGGTTGACATCATCATCTTGAATCTTATCAATTCTTTTAAAATTGATTTTGATAGTACATTTTCTTGTTTTGAGGCCCATTTTCGACCTCAAAATTCCCCTATTTCCTCCTTGCTTCATATTTACTTCTGAAGAGCGTGTGGTTAAGAGATAGCAACATAGTGTAGGTGTTGGTTGAATGATTTCGTAGTCATTATCGTGATTGTTTTCGATCCCATATGATGTGAAGTCGAAGAATCTCGACTTCTTGGAGATTTTGGATTATGTTTAGTGTGTTCCTATCTGTCAAGGACTTTGTTCTTCTACAACCCTTGATAATAAAGATCTATCGACTACTTATATGGTGACTAATACTTGGGTTCATTGTAAACAAAATTTTATGGTTTGTAGATTCTTACTTGCTTTTATTGTGTTCTTAATAGGAAACTAAGTAGTAGGAATTAAATAATTTCATTTACCTGCCTCGCTTTCATTCATGTTCGACTTTGTTGCAACAAAATCTAGCACTTCGTATGATGTAAAGTCCCAAGCATCAAAAAGCTAGTTTTGTGCAACTTAGGAAGGCTACCCATTGTCACCACAATAGCTCCTCCTCTCACTTTTGGTTGGCTCTTCTTCAACTCAAAGGGGACTTCCCTAAGGATAAGATTGCTAAGGCTATAGAGTTGAGGCACAAGGTGATATATTGAAGAATAAGCCTAAGTAAAAAAAATGTTAGTAGTATGAATGGGTAAGTAATTGGTGTGAGGACAAAAGATGAAGGTTACACACCCCAAGACCAAGTCCCTAATCAAGCATTGGAAAATATGGAGTCAATAAAAGTATGGATCAAAGCGGGTGAATGCATGAAGATGTAAGGAAATGAGGGTTGCAATGCATGCTAGAAATCAGCCTTAACTTGCTGAAAATTATTGCAGAAAACAAAACCTTGGAAAGCTAGGGGTTCCATTTTAAGTATTTGTATGAAGGTGATGCCATATCCTTCTAGCAACAACTAGGCTTGTTAGATGTAATATTAGCATGAAAACAATAACAATAGGAGGTTATATATACTCACATTACATTATCCAAACGAAACATGGTTCATTATAAGGCCTTCACAACAAAAATACAAGAGTTTCCTACAATAAAAACCAGTAGATGAAAATATGCAAACACGAAGCCTCACACAAACAAGATGTTATGCCTCCAATCTTCCATTAAGCTCCAAGCATATGATGTACATATGTAGTCCAAGGGGAGAGCTCCTCAATCTCCAAAGTCTCAAAAACCATCAAATGGAAGGAAAGCTCCTCTTTATAGAATGATTTCTTCTATCTTACAATAAAAAATGATTATTCTCCAACTAACGCCATGACAAGTCAAACAAATAATATAAAAGTGGAGTAGTTAGATCCCTCCTCAATTCATGGTTGACTATGTCAAACTATGTGGACATAAACCTTTCCAAGAGAGCTCACCCTCATTAAAAAACATGAAGGAAATTACATCAAAAGTCTCCAAGAAAGGGCGTACTACTAAAAATATGCATGATAACCGAGTCAACATGCTATAGGTCCACATCGAATGCGCCCTCCAAGATGCATACATGCAAAACTATAATAAAATAATTGTTATCACCAAAAAATCACTCAAAGCCATACATGTGATGGCCGAAGAAATCACCATTGCAACACACCAAACAACATACGTCCAACATTACTAGGTTCCATTCAACAAAGCCACACAACTATGGAAAGTGGATCCATGAATTTTAGTGCGGGCTATCAAAGGCATTTCTGTGCAATTTGCACTAAACAACGCAGTCCAACAAACTCAAATCCACGCTATTAGCATAGTCTGTGCGACTGTCACAAGATAAACTTGTGTTGATGTGAAAAACGACACATTTATGACCCTGGTCGGATCTCACACACCCTCAACTCAGGTGTACTTGTAATGATCCCAAGCCATTATGCTAGGAACATCACGATTTTTGTGTCTTTTAAAACTTTTTCTGGTTGTGGCATTTCGTCAAACACTTCGTTGACCTATGTGTTTAGATGTGTTTACTTGTTGAATGGCCTCTTGATTTTGGCCTTAGTGTTTACTGATGTGTTTATATGAGTGTTTGCAGCAATAAACAAGAAGATACAATCATGGACATACCTCAACCATATGCAATATGATAGACAAGCCAAAACATCTCAAATATGCTTTTATTCATGAAATAGAGAAACCTGCTACAATGAAGATGCCGATCTGGAATGCTCAATAGATGGCCAAGAAGATAGACAATAGAGCTTCTACAAAATGCTCCAATAGAAGACTACAATAAGCCTCCAAAGGCTAGATACACAATGAAGAATGATTACAAGTGGATCTGGGTCGTACGAATGCTAAACCCCCAAGCTGGAAGGTGGCACACCTTGTTGGATAGCTGAAGCTCCTCAACAATTCGGCCCTGCTGCCAAAAGTGTCCAATCACCCCAAGAAGTATGCCAACTGATAGATCGGGCAAATGTAAGGACAACCCAGGTGCCCAAATCTCCAAAGTCACTCTCAAACCCTGTGGATCTGAACTCCTCCACTGAATGGTGCGCCCCCCTAGATGCCTGAAACCCTAGATAATTCATCCTGGGTGAATGAGACCTCCAAACCTCCTGAAACTCTCCAAAATGATAGATCGGGCAATCACAAACCCCTGGAAGAATTTTCAAGGTCAGATATGAGGTATAACCTCCTAGATCTGTAAATCATTGAATCACCAAATCGTCCTCTCTCTCCCAAAGCCATCCCAACATGTAGATGATGAT
>ML806624.1:43861-55108 GCA_009831015.1 Picea engelmannii
TTTTCTGTGTTTTGTTTGTACCATTTGCACTGTTGGCGCGACTGTGACCATTTAACTTGTGAAATGTGCTCCACGTCTCTCTTAGAGGAATGGGATGATTTTCTTTTGGGAGGCTCTATCTCATTTGATACTTTATCAATCCCAAAATTACAATATGTGTTTTACTCATAAATTTTTTATGATCATTTTGAGTCCATGTTGTATTTTTTCCTCCGACCCACTGCATTGGGATCCGTGAAATGCCTCAAAATATGTGCAATGTTGATAACTTTGTGAGACTACCATGTTGTAAACAAAAATGATAAATGCACCATGGCCAAGGGATACCTATAGACTCGATAGAAATAACCATGTGGGAAGACATAAGTGTGCATGACGTGGACCATACTAGTTCCCACAAACTGCAATCACCCCTACATAAGACTCATGGATCCACACAACCATGTGTCCCAATAGATCCATGCCAAGGCCTCCAATCCTATCCAGGATGAAAGACATTGAGATGGGGACTAAGGGCACTGATCATGGCCGGACCAAGTTTGGGAGTCCATTACAAAATCATCCACTATGGTTTACATGACTTTGAATTTGCATCTTTGGGCTTACAATGGTGTAGCCAAGTGAAAGTATAGGGTACCTTCTGGAGAAGTAACAACTGCCTCCAACTGTGGGACACTTGCTCTTCCTGAGAGGATGTGAGAACCCCATAATATTTCACCTCTAAACTCGAAACAATCTCACACAAAATATCAAATGATAGGAGAGGGAATAGGACATGAATTCTTATCCCTTCCTAGAAAGAAAAAATAAACCAAAACGAAATGCATCTAATCTATGAAATGGAAATGCTAAAATGAAATCACATAATCAAAACTTGAAAGGAAATAACAACACAATGAAAAACATCTAAACTAATGCTCATAACATAGAGCTTATTCATCCTACCTATTATAATCAAGAAAATAAAACATGTTAGATAAAATCATCTAACCAATGCAACCAACATATAAACTCATCATTACCTTGGGTTTTACATCCGTGTTTGGTTACTAAGCAGAAGAGTGAAATGTCAAACCTGTAGAAAGTAAACATCATAACTTCCTTCATAGTTTGGACCATATCTGCAATGGAGTCCTCATCTAGTAGAAGTAAATCGAAGAAGCACCATGGTTCACCGAGGCTACTACAAGCTTCTTTGATCCATAATTCAACAGGGCTAATGTATTCTGTTAGCACCATAAGTCACCTCTGGATTGCGGTAGAGGTAAGCCTAATACCCATAAGTTTTTATGTCACAATGAATAAATTTAAGGGTGGTCTAATGGACGCAGTCTCATGATTATAGCACTTTAACTCAGAAAACTGGGCTGGCATGCATAAGTAGGTGAGGTATTGATCTAACTCAGTCGGTAACTTGTAATAAAGGGTGAGTAGGGGGAATAACACATGAGGAAATGTAGAGGTATGCTATGGACATCGGGTCTTCCAACAGCCTAAGGAGGAAAAGCTTCGAATACAAGATTTTCTTGAACCCAAAACTTCAGGAAACTGGAAACGTCATAACAATATTGCAATCAAACATACATTACAATACAATCACAACAAATCGACTGGATCACCCATGCCCGAGTCTTCAATATCATAAGCAAAAGAGATGATAAGAAAGATGACTGTCATTAAACAAGAAGTCTCAAATGGCAACACATAACTAGAGAACCAGAGGCTTCATTAAAACTTTACAATACAAGAGCTTAGCTCAACCATCAACCATAGAAAAATATCAAAACTGAGTATTTATACTCAGAACAATTCGCCACCATGAGAGATGTGAACTGGCTATTACATTCAAAGCTTTGCGTCTGTATCTTCTTCTGTTAGACGCGATCTCAGATCAATATGGGCTTTGCAGGAGAATTCGCTGATAGGGGAACTTTGGGTTGACAGTCTGCTCCCACGAACAATTCTTCCATGCTTTCTATTTATGTGGTGAAACGAGGTTTCAACCACCTTCCCCATTTTCATTAACTACTTTTATCGAGATCAGTGCGAGGCCTGACACCCATGAATGTTCCAAGCGGTGCCCTCGACTCCTTCCAATTGATCTTGACATCTTGAAACCACGCAGATCTTCTGCTGAGACCAAGATAGGCGCTTTCGGTCCTTGGAGAAGCTCCTATCCATCGCTCCACCCGACCTCGGGCCATGACCTTACGCATACCCCATATGAAATTTCAGGATCTCGCATTTCAGGAGTCTTCACTCTCCTTGATTTCAAATATTCCGATGCTCGATCCCGTGAAATGACCCATCTAGATCGATGGTCGGATTTACTTTGGATTTGACGGCCACGATCATTTCCTTAAACAATCTCAGTCGCTCGTTACTCGACATGCGCTTTCCCTTTCTTTATGGCCCTGCTTCCATATGACCGCGGGCTGTGATTGTGGGCCCAACTCCCAGGCGCGTCGCGATTTTGCATTTCGTGAACTCACGTTGTGCTCCATGCTCAAATTTTTGAGATGCGAAATCGCGATTGCTCGGATCGGGTGACACACGTCTCTTTGCATCGGACGACCTATATCATTTCACGACCTCGCATTTCGCTAGTCCTCATGACTCTTCCCTTTGACTTGTCCATTCTGTGGGTCAGCGAAATGCTAGTCTTACGCAACGTGTCCTTCCCAGGATCAACGTCTAGGATTGGCCACACAATTTTTAGAACTTTGTCTGACGCTATACTTCGTGTAACTCTGTGATCCCGATTTCCCGATGGTCGTCGATCCGATCTGCCCGGTGGATCTCCGCCGTTGAAAGATGATCTTGTTCGCTTGCTTGATTTGAGTCCATATCAGACCGCTCTAAGTGCTGTGCTTGTGCTTATGGCTGCGGCCTCTGTAAACAAATACTTGGATGACTAGCTGAGGGCTAGGGAATGCAAAAGGATCAGTGACAGAGACAAGGAGAGAGAAGCGATCGACCTCAGAGAAAACAAAAAGGCTTAGGGCCGACACCTCTTAGGCAGAGAAAAGAAGAAAACAATAAGCCGAAAAGAAAAACCTTATGATTGGGTCCGCAAAAGGAGGAGAGATAGGCAAAAATACAGACTTAGGTAGAAACCACAAACCCCTAAGGCTTTGACAAGTTTATGTGATAACATTTGGCTCCACAGGAGATGGCATGCTCCCTGCGAGCTGCCAAGAACAAGTAGTTCCAGTGCCTTAGCTTTGGGTTATGGAGTCTCCTATTAAAAACAAAATAAACATAAAACAAGAACTGTATTTACAATGGTAGGAAGTCGATTGCGGCTTTAAACAAAAAGCTTTTTCAGGAAGTGCCCATTTACAGGGCCACTAAAAACTGCGTTACCCTCCAAATTCTGCAACCTGTAAGTATTATTTGAAAGTGTCTCAGAAATTTTGAAGGTTCCAATCCAAAGGGCTTCAAATTTATCGTGCTTGCCGTTGTCCTATCTGGGTGCATCCCATTTGAGTACTAGATCTCCCAGCTGGAAATCTTTTTCTTGGCTCTTTTTGTCAAACAACTGCTTGATCTTCTGTTGATGGTCATGTGCCCTATCCAACAACTCTTCTCTAGCTTCCTGAACTTCTGCCAGTTGTAATATTCTCCTGACCATGTCATCAGGTTCTCCTTGGTAGTCTTGGAAGAATTTTTCCACCGGCAAGGCGAGCTGAAAAGGAAAGATGGCCTCAACTCCATACACAAGATGAAAAGGAGAGGCGCCAAGAGACCTCTTTGTTGTCACTCTATCAGCCCACAGAGAAAACTTGAGCTTTGAATCCCATGCTTTCTTGTTGTCATGTAACAATCTTTTGATAATCTTTATAAGGCTCTTGTTAGAGGATTTTGCCAGTCCATTCCCTTGGGGGTAGTAGGGAGTTGAGTGAATCAATGAAATTCCAAACTGCTCACAAAACTGGATTAATGGCTCGACCTTGAAGGATGTAACATTATCAGTGATGATCCTTTTCGGACAACCAAACCTTGCTATAATATCTTCAAGAAAGCCAATGATTACTTTTTGAGAAGCACTCCTTGTGGAGATAGCTTCTATCCATTTGGTGAAGTAATAAGTGGCAGTCAAGATCCATTTATATTGACCACTCAAAGGAGGATGAATCTCCCCAATAAAGTCTAGGCCCCACTGCTGAAAGGGTCCTGTAGTTGCAACAGGCTTCAATGGAAGAGACTTGAGTTGCTGCTTCCTAGAGAATTTCTGACATTTGATGCAAGCCTTGATTTTCGCATAGACATCAGTGAACATAGTAGGCCAGAAGTACCCAGCCCTGAGAATTTTGTAGGCTGTGGTTCTCTAGAATTGATGTCCCCCACATAGGCTATCATGAAAATCAAACATAATACTTTGAGCCTCCTGTGGGTCTAAACATATCAACAACACTCCTAGAGGATATTTCCAACACGAATCCTGGTCGATAAGGCAATATCTAATCGCTTTGATCTTTAAAGATCTTGCCTTGCTCTTCGCCATCCCATCTGGAGGTCGCAACATTTGTAGAAAATACATGATATCTTTGTACCAAACACATTCTGCCAATGGAGGGCTGTCTTGAGGGCCTTTATCAGATATTTTAGCCCGTTGATTTTTTGAGTGAGCGTTGATGAAGTTAACCTCCAAAGCTTTACAATTAGATTCAACCAATATCTTGGCTAAACCCTAGCCTTTAACTAGCTTGGTGGGTTTTATTTCCAGGTCAAATTCAAGGATTCTTGCAATCCACTTGCTCCTTCTCCCGTCTATGTCAGGCTGAATGAGAATGTCTTTCACAGAAGCTGAAGGAACATATGCAATGATTTTTGAATGCAAAACATAGACTCTGAAAGATTTAAGAGATTTCACCAAGGCATACGCATGCTTCTCCATGATGTCATATCTGACCTCTGCGTCTCTTAGCGCTTTGCTGAAAAAGGAAATAGGTTGCTCCAGCCCTGCATCATTCTTTTGTAGTAAAACAACGACCACTGTATCAAATGAGGCAAAGGAAAAAAATAGAAAATCCTTGGTATAATCAGGGCTGACTAGCACAGGTGCTTCAATTAGTGCCTTTTTGATTTGGTTGAAAGATTCTCTGGATTCGACAGTCCATTTTACTTCGTTCCCCTTCCTGAGCATGGATGTGATATGCTTCACCAATTCAACAAAATTTGAAACAAACCTTCTCAGAAAATTGATTTTGCCCAGGAAGGATTGAACTTCTTTCTTGGATCTGGGAAGTGGTAAGACTTGAATAGCTTCTACCATGCTTGAATCAATCCTGATCCGCTCAGTTGATACAATGTGCCCCAATAATTTTCCTTCTTGCATGGCAAATAAAGACTTCTTGGGATTTAGGGAGAGACCGAACCTTCTGCATTTCGAGAAGACCTTTCTCAGATGTTGACCATGTTCTTTATCATATTTGGAGAAGACTGTTATTTCATCCAGATAGATGACCACAAATTTGTCTCTTTCTCCAATGAAGGCGATGTCCATGGATTGTTGGAAGGTTGCTCCTGCGTTCATCAATCCAAAGGGCATTTTGGCATATATAAATGTGCCCCAAGGAGTGGTGAAGGTTGTTTTTTCTCTGTCTTCAGGCAGGACAGAGATCTGATTGTAGCCAGAAAAGTCATCAATCATGGAGATCTTGGATGCGTTTGTCACCCTCTGCAACATGTGTTCCATCTTTGGAAAAGGGTAATTGTCCTTCTTAGAGCTTTTGTTCAAATTCTTGAAATCAACACAGAGTCTAATTTCTCCGCTCTTTTTCCTTACTGGAACCAAGTTGGCCACCCATTCAGAGTATCTCAGAGGGACAATGATTTGGGCGTCCAACAACTTCTTTACCTCCCTTTCCATAATTGGCAACAACATAGGATTTATTTGTCTTAATTTCTGCCTAAATGGTTTGGTCTCCTCTTTCAATGGGATCTTATGCTCAATGATAGTTGTGTCGTATGTCCTGAGGTCTTCATAGGTCCAGGAAAACACATCAACAAATTATTTTAATAGCTCAGTATACTCGACTCTCTGCTCCCTTGAGATGTTGCTTGACAACTTGACGAACTTTGGATCCTCCTCTGTACCAATATTACATTCATTTAAACCAACATCCTTAGTTGGGCCTTTAAACTTTACTGCCACATCGTTCCCATCGAACAATCTTTCTAATGGAACTAGTCCTTTGGGATTGTGGTTTCTAGGCAGCTGAACAATATGGTGATTAGCAATTTTATTTAGAAATACATCAGCGTGAGGGTCACCTTCGGGATCATGATCCTGATCAATGTGTAATGCAGAGAACTCATTAACATACTCAAGAAATTTTCTAATCTCAAGATTGTCCTCGAACACCTTCCAATACTTGATATTGTCAGGTACAGAGGGCCTATATCTTACCTCAACATCATACCCGAGTTTATGTGGCAGAGGGACTCTGAAATTGCTTGCTGATATAGCCAAAGAGTCAGCCATGGCGTTCTCTTCTCTTGGAATAAATGAAATGTTGAAAGCCGAGAAAAAACTATCAACCAGATCCCACACTTCATTTCTATATGATCTCAGTCGAGGGTGTTTGGCCTAATAAATATTTTTGATCTGTTGGACAATCAACTCAACATCCCCAAACAATGATATCTCTTCAATTCCCAATTCCCATGTCTTTTGCAGCACTCAAACCCAAAATAAGAGCTTCATATTCTGCCACATTATTGGTAGTTTCAAATTCTAACTTGAATGACAGAGATACAATTTCTTGAACAGGAGAAACAAGGACCACTCCAGCTCCAACACCTTCTCTAGAAGAGGCTCCATTGAAGAACATTTTCCACACAGAGGTAATCAGAGGAGAATCTTCACAGAGGGCAAGGGATTGCTTTCTGATTTCAAGAGGGGCTTCGGGAGCATCAATGAGCTGTAACAAGCTGGATCCCAAATCAACATCAAGGGAAAAAATATGATGATTGGTGGGGTCTGCTTCATCACTAATGATATAGGACAACTGGACTTCTCTATACAGTCTTCTATGTTCCCCCCCAAATACAGGAATGGTAGCATATGTGAGGTCCATCTGCAATGTTCCTCTAAGCCTTTTTATTCAAGATCTTGACAAAAGCATGCCAAAATTGGGAGGAACATCAACTACCACGATATCCATGAACACACTTTTCATGGGCAGCTGAAACAAGGTCACGACCAGATCTTTGATGACCCCAAGACATTGCACCCTCCTCGAATCAAAAGAGTACAAATCATGATAAGCTTTTTTGATTTCTAGTCCAAGTTCTTCCATGATAGTTTTGGGCATGAGATTATGAGATGCCCCTGAGTCCATCAGACAATTATGCAACACATTTTCATGTATGTTCAGTGAGGTATAGAAGGGAGGGGATGAATCATCTCTATCTTCTACCATAGGACCTAAGATGACTACTGGCTTTTCATCTTGGAGATTTACTAAGTTTGTGGGATGGCAAGATGGCTCAGTTTGCAACAACTTAGAGAGGGATTTTTTGAAATCTTCATGCTTGAAAAGCTCTGAAAGGGACACAGGGATCCTAATTTTTTGAATTTCGTGCTCAAAGCTAAAGGAGGAAGGGGGTTTCAAAATTTCTCTCACTTTTGGGACAAGACTTTTGGCTACTGGTGAGGGATTCTGGGCTTTCTTTTCCTTGTTGTTGTTTGCTGCATCTTTAGCAAACTTCTCTGCTTTGGAAGGTTGATTAGGGACATCAGACTTCCCTTATTTTTTCTTAGACCTAAGGTTGTATTTGTTTGAGCTGTCACTGGCCTTATCCCCCTTGCTTAACTCGTTTAATTGGATATCCATGAGAGACTCCTCGTATGCTGATTGAGTTAAGTGAGGAGAAGGAGATGCGTCTTCAAGACGATGGATTTCTGGATCGAGGTCTTCTTCCTCTCCACCCTCATCCACAACAAGGTTGTTTTGAAGAGGGGTCTGAATTTTCTGATCATCCCTATCTCTGTTCCGAGGTTCTCTTTGTATAATTTGAGGAGCATTGTTGCTTGGCCTCTTGAAGTTGCCTCTGTTATCAACATTTTGAGGATTTCTGTATGTCTTCTTCCCCTCTAATTCCAACCTTTCCATTTTGGCTGAAAGCGATTTTAGTAACTTGGTTACTTTGTCCATTTGAGGGGGGGAGGTAGAGGAATTGGAGGTTGAGGCTTCAACTCTTCCCCTTCCTTTGTCTCTGTCAGCCTTATTTCTGAGTCGGTCAACTGCCAATACGTTAGACTCTACTTCTAGGGTTGAATCTTGCATATGATCCAAGGAGGTAGCTCTTCTCTCTCTTAACAAGAGGCAAAAGTCAAGGTCCAAAGCACTAGCATAGGTAATTTTGGGAGAGGCTTCTGTAGGCTTTATCTCAACAAGGATCTTATTGTACATTTTGTTGAATCTTTTGGGGAAGTCAGAGACAGATTATCCCTCTTTTCTCTTTAGGGACCCGAACTCTGTGATATAATACATGAAGTCCTTTTTATCCCCCCATTGTCTCAAGAAGACATCATCTAAAAATTCAATCCCAGCAATGGATCCAGGAGCGAGGGCCCTGAACCACTTTCTGGCTTCTCCATCAAGACCATGGACAAAAATCCTCATCCATACATCTTCGTCTACTATGACATAGTTATCATCATAACCATAGAAAGCTGTAAGGTGCTCTTCTGCGGTAGTATCTCCCTCCCCCGTAAAGTTAGGCAACTGCTTAAGGTAGCCACTGGCTGGGAGGTCACTAAGAGGCAGAGGCAAGATGAGAGGGGCGTATCTGGCAGCTACTATAGCGTCCATTCTATTTCTGGGGGGATTAGCTCCTGCCATAGGGATGATTGGTGGAGGAGAACTAGAGGGGAAGGGTTTCGAACATGGGAGACTGGAACTGAGCTTTCGGGAGGCAAGGGAAACAAGAGAGGATTTGGAGAAAAGGCTACAGGGCTAGAGGGTACAGAGGTTTCCCTTTCTTCAAAATCAGTGACTCTAATAGGAGGAGGAGTAATAAAACCTGGAGTGGGAAAATCCTCCGAGGTTTGGGGTCTAGACCAAGGTATAACCTCAGGGGAAATAGGAGTGACAAATCTTTCTCCTTCCAATCCAAAACCAGGAGGAGAAAAATCAACAAGAACACTCCCAAACTTTAAACTTCGGGAAACTCCAACAGATGGTATAATAGGAAAACAAGAAGAAGATATCAGAGTTTTTACAAAAGGATAATGAAAATCATCAGAAATACATGGTTCAACAGTAGAACTACTTTCTCGAAGGGCCCTTCCCTTTCTGATAATTTTCTTTGGGTCAGCTTTAGGTGTTGCTAGAGACAGCTGTGGAGTAGACCTTGTGTGTTTGCCTCTAGAAGCCACAACTGAAACAATGGAGTCGCCAGTGGATTCACATCAATGGAGTCACCAGGTGCACAGTTGCAATCTTGATGTACTAAGCTCTGATGCACCTTCAGAACCAGTAAGCTTTGTCGTTCAATCCCAACAAAAAACTTCAATTCGTCCCCGACAACGATGCCAAAAATGCTAGCACTAGAAGTCACCTTTGGATTGCGACAGAGGTAAGCCCAATACCCATCAATTTTTATGTCATAATGAATAAATTTAAGGGTGGTATAATGGACACAGTCTCAGGATTATAGCGCTTTAACTCAAAAAACTGGGCTGGCATGCATAAGCAGGTGAGGTCTTGATCTAAATCAATCATTAAGTTGTAATAAAGGGTGAGTAAGGGGAAGAACATGTGAGGAAATGTAGAGGTCTGCTATGGACATCGGGTCTTCCAGCAGCCTAAGGAAGAAAAGATTCTAATACAAGATCTTCTTGAACCCAAAACTTCAGGAAACTGAAAACATCATAACAATATTGCAATCAAACATACATTACAATACAATCACAACAACTCAACTGGATCACCCATGCCCGAGTCTTCAATATCAAAATAAAAAGAGATGATAAGAAAGTTGGTTGTCATTAAACAAGAAGTCTCAAATGGCAACACATAACCACAGAACCAGAGGCTTTATTAAAACTTTACAATACAAGAGCTTAGCTCAACCATCGACCATAACAAAATATCAAAACTGAGTATTTATACTCAGAACAGTTCGCCACCATGAGAGATGTGACCTGGCTATTACATTCAAAGCTTTGTGTCTATATCTTCTTCTGTCAGACACGATCTTAGATCGGTATGGGCTTTGTAGGAGAATTGTTACAAGGGAAAAACTCTCTATGGCCAAGGGTAAACCACAACAGACATGTATGACTGCATAAATCAACTCAATTCCAACATGTGCTATATAAACTAATGTGCAATACAAGGAAGAATCCTACCTCGATCCAATCGTTTGATGTCGTTCCACCATTGAGTACTTTGACCCAAAGCTTTACACCTGCAAGAAGTTCTCAACAAACAAACGATGCAAGTGTATAGTGACAATATATAAAATGAGTTAGCACATCAGATAGCACAATCCATTAATAAACATTACAAACATGCCCATGGATAATAATCATATATTTGCAAGATATTGATAGGACGAGAAATGAGTATTTCTATTAATAATTGATCAACAGAAGTATCAACATTATAGACTTCCGTGTCGGCATGGTTCGAAACCAAGAAACCAAGTTCCTTCCAACTGGGTCTCCACCACTTCAATCCTCCACCAAAGGCAAGCTCACAGCAAAGAGGTAAGGAGGTCCTCTCAATAATAAGGAAAGAGCTTGGGGGCTGAACATTGTGTTCAGACTTGAGGGACAAAGGGATGCAGACTCAATATGAAGTAATTTCTCCAGAGTAACTTTTCTCTCAAAGTTGAATGCTTTCTCCTCATTTTCCATAGCTCGAAATTGTGCTCTTATAGCCTCCATAATGCAACTGAAGGGTCGAGTCGGAACGTTTCCAGTATATGAAAGGCCAAAGATCAGTGATCTTCTGTCGTGACATGGAAACCCAACCTCATTTTGTATTTTCTGGCACAAATCCCGATATACGCGAGCTGTAGTGGAGAAACAAGTGTATATGCATCTTGCAAAGTAGTTAGGGAGCGTATATGTAGAAAAATATATATTTTTGGCTCTGGATTTATCAAAAAGGGGTTGATAAGTCTGCATAGGGAAATAGAAAAAGGCCCTCTGTGCAAGATAGAAATGGTGAGACAAATCTTGCTATAATAGATGCCCCCTAATGTGTGAGATAGGAGGAGTATCTG
>ML806624.1:95836-127751 GCA_009831015.1 Picea engelmannii
TTGAGGGATCAAAGTATCAACAAAAAATATTCATCGAAACACACCAGTTGACAGACAATAGATAGTTGAAACTCATTCAACAAATGCACAGTCAAAACACTTCCAATCGACTATTAATTCAGGTTGAATCCTAATTGAGCGTTAGTCGACTGTCAAGTCGGGCCAAGCCCGCGGTCGACCATTGCAAAGAAATCAATAATGAATATAAGTGTTGCACGCCCATACAATCGATGAAACAAAATGGTAGGAACTCGTCAAACATCGAGTCATATGTGCCCATGACCACTCATCAATCCAACCACATTCTATCCTAGAAGTCGGTACTGGTCCACGGTTCTGTCTTTCATGTCTCTTCTGCAAAGATTTGAAAGCATGATTCCCATGTATGCGATGGCAAGGATGACGATAAGGAACAAAGGGTTGTGTTGGTTGATCAAGAGATATAGGCTCAGGTTTTGGTTTACTCTTAGGAGTAGAACAACCTGGTATATCAATAACAACGTCATCAACAACAATATTCTTAGAATCTAGCATGTTAGGAACAACCACTTTATCAATCGGTTCAAGAGATTTCTCTATTAGCAAATCAATCTAAACTCCACCTACAACGAAAAAAACTTCCCTGTTTGTAGCAAGGCCAAGTGTAGGAAAGGAGACAACAATAACATCATATCCAAGACCTATTCTTGGTGTCAACATCTCAGGCATAATAGTGTTAAATTTAGAGTTGCTACAATTTACTAGACAATAATAGCATAAGCATGATAATTGAAAGAAACACAATCACAAGGTATACAACATTTTTCCTGGGAAACCCTCATGGGGGAGAAAACCCAACAAAAACTTCCTTAATATAGATAGCCAATACAATTCCAAGATAATAAACCAAACACTAGAGAATATCCAACACTAAGCAATGCGCCTCTCTCTCTTCCTCTTCTGGCAACTGCAACTTCCTGCAAACTTGCACACTAGATGAGTGACTTGAGTGAGTGAGTGAATGAGGCGCTAGCCTCTCTTATTTATACTAGCTGAGTAGTGCTAGGGTGGTGTTTCTTCATCAAGCAGGGCCAAATTCTTCACTTAGTGGCTAAAACCACTTTAATTAGCCCTAGGGGCTGACTTCTCAATTAGCCTCATATAATTAGGGTTTGACCAATCCACAAAAGGGGATTGGTCATACATAAGTCCCGACATGATCAATCCACAAAAGGGGATTGATCTATTTAATAATAACTCAATATTAAGTAGAATATTCTTCACATTTACAACTACCCCTTAACAAGAAGGGTATTCTACAATACAACATCATCAGGAGAGAGAGAGAGAGGGAAGCAACATCAACAACATCTAGAACACTGACTGGCATATCTATAAATCATCGAAAGTTTTTCTCATCATCAATAAAAACATCATTCACAACATGGAGTTGGAATGTCATCATCATCATCATTCGCAACATGGATTTGGAATTTGAAACATCAATATCAGTTAGCATAAAATATATAACAACAACATCAACACCATCATTAATAGCATGAGGTTAGTATAACATCATCAACAACAACACATGGCTGATACATCATCATCAACAACAACACGAGGATGAAACAACAACATCATCACAACACGAGGTTGGAGCAACAACATCATCACAGCACGAGGCTGGAGCAACAATATCATCACAGCACTAGGTTGGATCAACAACATCATCATCATCATATAGCAACAAAATGAGGCAGGTGTAACTACATTTTGTGGTACTTTGACAGTTCCTAGTGATTTGCCCAGGAATCATAGGATTCCCTAGGATATAAAATCCTAATGGAGCTACCACGTGGTACTCTGACAGACCATCCTTAGTGGACCTTCGAGATTTTCCCAGGAATCATAAGATTTCCTAGGATTATAAAAATCCTAACGGAGCTACCACTACTGACCACAGTTGGCATATACATGCATAGGTACTCTGACATATCGTCCTTACCAGACCTTCGGGATTTCTCCAGGGATGATTAGTCCCCTAGGTTACAAAATCCTAACTAATCTACCCGATGTTGTTCAGGATACCATAGTATCATCAACATCACTCCCCCTTTCGAGGGAGGTCCTTTCAGACTATTCCAAGCTTGTCTAAAAAATATTCAAACTTTACACGAGACAAAGGCTTGGTCAACACATCTGCAACCTTCTCATCTGTGCCAACATATTGGATCTTGACAACTCCCCTCTTCACCATATCATGAATGTAGTGATACCATATTTCTATGTGGTTCGACTTATCATGGAACACAGGGTTCTCCATCATCTTTATGAAAATCTGGTTATCACACAGGATCACGGTTGCTTCCATCTCCATATCAAATAGACTTGTCAACAACTTCCAAATCCATATGGCTTCATAATTGGCAGAACATGCAACAATATATTCCGCTTCTGTCGTGCTGAGAGAAAGATTGGATTTCTTCCTACTCTTCCATGAAGTCATGGTTGACCCCAGACTGAAACAACATCTTGAAGTGCTCTTTCTATCAAAAACACTTCCATCCCAATTTGAATCAGTATAACCAACCAATCTGAAGTCATGATCTCCAGTATAACAGAGACCAAAGTCCAATGTACCCTTAAGGTATCTCATCACATGCTTTGTAGCTACAAGGTGAACATGTTTGGGCTCTACCAGATATTGACTCAAGGTGTTTACAACAACACATATATCGGGCTTGGTATTCGTTAGATACATCAATGAATCGATAGTTTGTCTGTACAGAGTAACATCAACCAATTTTRATGAAGTATCCACCAAGAGCTTYGACTTTGTTTCCATGGGTGTGTTCATGGATTTACACTCCAATATATCAAACCTCTTCAATATTTCAACTGCATACTTCCCTTGGTTAAGGAAGATCTTCTTTGGTCTCTTCCAACCTTCAAGACCTAAGAAATAGTGCATCAGRCCTAGGTCTTGCATATCAAATTCTGCAGTGAGTTTCTTCTTACAATATGTGATGAGATTTTCYTCTCCATTTAAGAATAAGTCATCCACATACAACARCAATATAACTGGCTCATCATTCAAAACCTTGAAGTAAAGGTTAAAACCAACTTTACTCTTGGTAAATCCTAAGCTCATCAGGAAACTGTCAATTCTTCCATATCAAGATCTAGGAGCTTGCTTCAATCCATACAAAGCCTTCTTCAATCTGCAGACATGAGTCTTTCTATCTTGAACTTCAAACCCTTTAGGTTTTTCTATATACACTTCTTCTTCAATAACACCATTTAAGAAGGATGTTTTCACATCCATCTGGTGTAACTTCCACTTCATATTGGTTGCAAGAGCTATGATGGTTCTAATAGAAGTGTATATGGATACATGATAAAACGTCTCTTCATAATCAATGCCTTCCTTTTGAGAAAAGCCATATTTTCTTCAATACTTCCATCCGTAGCATGTTTTATCTTGTATAGCCATTTGGAAGATACCGCATCTTTGTCCTTCGTTCTGGGAACTATTTCCCATACATCATTCTTTATAATGGATTGGTATTCTTCTGTCATGGAATCTTCCCATTCTTTCTTCTGAATGGATTGTTCAAAGCAATTAGGCTCCTTTTCTATGAGATCACACATCAAAGCCATATAACTAGAGAATAACTTAGTTTCTTGATTTGTCTCATGGTTCCTTCTGGGGAACCATACTTATCTCCATATTGAATAAGTTCCCTTGCCCAATATGGATTTCTCTTGTGATAGATCATCATCTGGGGAGGTTCTTGAGATTCTATCATGTCATGATCTTTTGGAATCTCTTCATTAGGAGTATTTGTAACTTCCCTCACTGGTTCTGCAACTCTGGGAGCTACAGGTTCTTCTTCATATACTTCTTCAAGCTGACATCTTCTTGATTTCTTAAGTACCGCATCTTCATCAAAGGTTACATCTCTACTGATCTCAATGTGATGGTAACCTGGTATATAAATTCTGAAGGCCTTAGAGACCTCACAATATCCAACAAATATTCCCTTCTTTCCTGAAGGGTCCAACTTAGTTCTCCTTTCCTTTAGAATGTGTACAAACATTGGACAACCAAATATCTTGAGATGGCTTACTTCTGGATTCTTTCCAGAGAACATTTCTTCGGGGGTTTTGAATCAAAGTGCACTGTGGGATAATCTCTTCTGGACATACACTGTTGTTCTTGCTGCTTCTACCCATAGGTGCATTGGAAGATCTTGATCGTGGATCATAGTATTCACAACTTCCATTATAGGTCTATTCTTTCTTTCTGCTACACCATTTTGTTGATGATTGGAGGAGTGGTGAGCTCCCTCTTAATCCCTACATCTCTACAAAATATTGCAAATCATTTTGAGGTGTATTCTCCTCCATTATATGACCTGAGTATATTGATCTTTCTTTCAGAGAGATTCTCTATCAAGGCTTTGAATTCCTTGAATTTTCCAAACACTTCATCTTTTGATTTCAAGAATTAAACCCAAGTATTTCAAGAGTAATCATCAATAAAGGACACATAGTATACATACCCACTAAGAGAGTTTGATGGCATTGGGCCACATACATCTGAGTGGATGAGCTCCAAGATTCCTTTTGCTTTACTGTCACTCTTCAGGAAAGGATTCTTTATGTTCTTTCCTTGTGCACATTCCTTGCACACACCTTCATGATCAACTTTGAATTCTGCTAGACCTGTAACTACCTTTCTCACATAAGGTAAGGCTTTGTAGTTGATGTGAGCTAGTATTCTATGCCAAAGTTCACATGGACTCTCAGTGAAGTGAGTAAAAGATGCATTTGAGTGACCTTTTAACTTATACATGCCACCTTCTTCTATTCCAATAACAATTGCAACTTGTATGGTTTTACCTTCAGGCCACATAAGAACTTCACCATCTATGAATGCAAATATGAAGCCTTTCTTATATAATGATGAGATAGAAAGTAAGTTCTTTTTCAAACCTGGTACATATAGTACATCCTTCATCTTCATCGGGGTCCCTGAATCAAGTTTGTAGGTGGACTCTCCCACTCCTTTGATAGGGTACTGGTAATCATCTCCAAGTGTAACTTTCTGGAGAAAGTTCTTTTCTGTAAGATTAGTGAGAATGTCTCTCTGACTTGTCATGGGCTTAGAAGCACCACTATCTATGAGCCAAGTGTCCTCTCTAGGTGACACATATCCCGAGAGGGCGGAAAATAAAACATAGTCTTCAATCTTTTCTTTAATCATCTTTGTGGGTGGCTCATCATCTTCAACTGCACGAGCATGATGTCTCCTGTTATTTATCTTCTTGTATTCTTCTCTTTTTTCTGGACAATTCTTAGTAATATGTCCCATCTTGTCACAATGATAGCATTGATAAGAGGATAAATCTTTTTCTCTTCTTTGACCTTTTTGAAATTTATGGAATCGCTTTGGAGGGTGAGATTCTTTATGGAAATGGGTGAATCTCTTTGGGGAGTGAGATTCCTTATGATGGTGGGTCTACTTTTGGAAATGAGACCTTTTCCTTCCTCCTTTAGCATGAGCAACTAGGGCTTGGTCTTCATCCCTTAATAGTACCGCTTCTCGGTTAGCTACTCTTGCTTCTTCTTGAACACATTCTTCCCACAAACTACCAAATTGTAGTTTTTCCTTTCTCGCAAAAATAGTTTGGATGAAGGAATTGCAAGGTATTGTGAGACCATTAAGAGTTATCAATATGAGTTCATCTTCATCCAAGTTGTCTGCAATTTCTTCTAGCTTTTCCTTGAATTGAGAAACTATAGAGAAATAGTAATGAACGATTTCTCCTTTTTGCCTCTTTGTATTCTTGAGTTGGGTTCTCACATTCATCTTCCGGTTGGTATTCCTTCCTTCATACATCTTGGTTAGGGCATCAAACATTTCTTTTGCAGTATTATTGGAAGACACTTGAGGGATCAAGTGGTCTTTAATAGAGTCTGCAATGATTCTTTTGGCCCTAACCATATCCTTCTGGTACTTTTCTTTAGCTGCAACATCTACGGGTTCTGGTACATTTTCCTTGATGAATATTGCTAGGTAATTCTCTTCAAGAATGAGTGCAATCATATACTTCCAGGCACATAAGTTTTCCACACCTTCCAACTTGTCAACAAGCTTGGTGCTTGCAGACATCTTGACCTCGAGCTGGGAAAATGACCAAAATTGAAAGTGCTCAGAAATTAAATCTGAAATTGCCAGGAGGTGCACTTGGTTGAGACGAGTAGGTTGGTTCAGTCTATTTTCAGAAAATCAAAATTTTACCCCTTGAAACTGGGCCTGCACAAATCTGGACTGGTACTTGTTTTGGTTTCCTGGTTTCTCGGTAACAGTGAAAACTAGGGTTTCACTTTCCAATAGTTCTTTCCACTCAAAAGGTGAACTCAAGTTTCCAATGAGTTCACTGGGCTAGGGCACACTTCCCTAGATGGTTTTTAGGCTGACATTCCCTTCCAAAAAAAGCCCTAATTTTCTTGTACGACAACAATGATGTTTTTGGTAACCCAGTGAAAGGTGCTCTATTCCGTCAATCTTTGATACCATGTTAAATTTAGAGCTTCTATTAAGTTATTTTCAATTTAATAGACAATAATAACATAAGAATGATCACTGAAAGAAACACAATCACAAGGCACACAACATGTATCTTGGGAAACTTGCATGGGGGAGAAAACCCAACAAAAACTTCCTTATTATAGATAGCCAATACAATGCCAAGATAATAAACCAAACACTAGAGAATATCCAACACTGAGCAATGCGCCTCTCTCTCTTCCTCTTTCGACAACTGCAACTTCCTTCAAACTTGTGCACTAGATGAGTGGCTTGAGTGAGTGAGTGAATGAGGCACTAGCCTCTCTTATTTATACTTTTTGAGGAGCGCTAGGGTGGTGTCTCTTCATCAAGAAGGGTTGACTTCTTCACTTAGTGGCTAAAGCCACTTTAATTAGCCCTAGGGGACGACTTCTCAATTAGCCTCATATAATTAGGGTTTTACCAATACACATAAGGGGATTTGGTCATACATAAGTCCCAACATGATCAATCCACAAAATGAGATTGATCTATTTAATAATAAATCAATAATAAGAAAAATATTATTCGCAGTTACAATATTTCAACAAATAGGAGCAACAATACCCTGTCCCTTCTTCCCAAGTCCTCCTCCAGTATATCCCATCTTGTTGAGTAGTTAGGACCCTATTCCCATAGTGTGTTTTTCAAAGCTAGGAGAAACAACATAGTTATCGTTTCAAATCATAAATTGAAAACATTTTTCTTACAAACAAAAGAAGGGGGTGGAGAAGAAATGGGTGAGCTTGACATCTCAACAATATCAACATTCTTCTCACAAACGACTTGACTAACATTCTTCTCACCCCTACATAATACTCATGGCTCCACACAACCATGTGTCCCAATATATCCATGCCAAGGACTCCAATGCTATCCAAGATGAAAGACATTGAGACGAGGACTAAGGGGATTTATAATGGCTAGACCAAGTTTGGGAATCCATTACAAAATCATTCACTATGGTTTACATGGATTTGACTTTTCATCCTAGGGATTATGATGGTGTAGCCAAGGGAAAATATAGGATACCTCATGGAGAGGTAACACCTCCTAAATCCATGGTTGACCATGTCAAGCTATATAAATATAAGCCTCTCTAAGAGAGCTCACCCTCACTCAAAAAAGGAAGGAAAATACACAAAAAGTATCAAAGAGAGGGTATACAACTAAAAATAGGCATGATAACAAAGTCAACATGCTATAGGTCCACATAAAATATGCCATCCAAAATGCATGAATGAAAAAATATAATAAAATAACTTCAACATAGGAGGATGTGCTCCAAGGTACACCTAGAAGAGCTCACGAAGTGTGCATTCCAATATGCATGAGAGATAAAACAATATAATAATTATGCTAGGATAAAGTGTCATAACAACCATCGAAAAATGAGAAGTGGTCCACAAGATGCATGCAACCAATCCACATGTGTGGATCCTAAGGAAACAAACTCAATTGATGAATGTGTAAAGTGAAAACTAGATGGAATCATGTGGACAATGGTTAATTTAATGAAAATCAAGGGGGTTTTGATGAAGGAAATCTTTGCTATAATCATGTGAAGGTATATCGGCGAAAAAAATGTCAAAGAGGTCGTTTACACAATTGTCATCATGGAGAAATTTGGAGCGCAAAAGAAGTAATACATCTATGTAGGCGAAGGTGATTCCTCTTGCCGAGAATTTGTGGAGAAGCAAGTGATACCAAGGCTTTGAAAATCCCATGAAACACATCTATTGTTCCAGGCGTTTATATACATCGCAAATCAAAGGGATACACAAATGGACGTGCCTCTAACCAAAGCAGAGAGACATATATCAAATCTAACACCAAAGTCGGGGGGGGGGTATTTGCACACGAGAGTGAGAATGTAACTCCCATGAGGAGATAATCATGGAGTTAGAATTAACCAACTCTGATACCACTTATAGGTAGGTTATTAAATAACTCCACATATGATTCTTTCATTAATGTGAGCCATACATAAATACATTGAGGATATGAATCTTGGTTTCATCTTCCAAGACCTCCGATGAGTCTTGAAATTCGCCTATGACTCTTCATATTTATCTTAGCTTAATATTTACAAATATATTTACAATGTACCTCAATCCCTAAGGATTAGGTATCTAACATCCATGAACCAATTCATAACATCACCGTTACAAGTAGATACAAAAAAATTCATCATTACACCCTCATGACTAATACCAAGATTGGACATTACTTTAACAAAGGATGTAACATGTCATACTCATCACAATTTTCATCAAACTCATGAAACTCATGTGGGTATCCTTGAACATTTGAAAAATAAAATGTCAGATATAAATATGCATTATTTCTTCAATTTAAAGGTTTGAAATCTAAAATGCATGCCTACTATAATATCTCATACCCAAAATTTGAAATGTGGAGTCGGTAAGGTGAGAATATGATCTCCAAAACAAAACCCTCATCAAATAATTTCTTTGGAAAATGGGCTTTATCATTGCAAATATGCCAAAATGTTACATCAAAATATAACATTTTATATGGTGTAAAGTCCCAATCATTAAGGAGCTAGTCTTGTGCAACTTAGGAAGGCTATCCATTGTCACCATAGTATCTCAAAATTGGTTCTTATCCAACTCAAGGGGGACTTACCTAAGAATATGATTGCTAAGGATTTATAGTTGAGGCACGAGGTGATATATTGAAGAGTAAGCCCAAGAAAAAAAATGGTTGTAGTATGAATGGGTAAGTAAATGGTGTGAGGACAAAATATGAAGGGGAGAATCCCCAAGACCAAGTGCCTAATAAAAACTTGGGAAAAATGGAGTCAAGGAAGTATGGATCAAAGAGGGAGAATTCATGGAGATGTAAGGCAATAATAGTTTCCATGCATGCCACAAATAAGACTTGTTGAAAATTAGTATAGAAAATAAAACCTTGGAAAGCTAGGGTGCCATTGTAAATATTGCTATGAAGGTGATGCCATATCATGTTAGAAGCAACTAAGTTTGGTAGTTGCAAGCATCTCATAAAAAAAATAAAAATAAGAGGGATTACATCCTCACATTATATTATCCAAATAAAAGATGGTTCATTATAAGGTCTTCACAAAAAAAATACAAGAGTTTCCTACAATAAAAATCAACATATGAAAATATGCAAACATGAAGCCTCACATAAACAAGATGCTATACCCACAATCTTCTATTAATCTCCAAGAATATGATGCAAAAATGTAGTCCAAGGGGAGAGCTCCTCAATCCCCAAAGTCTCAACAAACATTAAATGGAGAGGAAGCTCCTCTTTATAGAAGGTATTTCTTCTCCATTACAATAAATTTTTATTATTCTCCAACTAACTCCATGACAATCCAAACAAATAATATAAAAATGGAGTAGTTATATCCCTCCTTAATCCATAATTGGCAATGGCAAGCTATTTGGACATAAACCTCTCCAAGAGAGCTCCCCATTATTAAAAAATGGGAAGGAAATTGCATCACAAGTATCCAAGAGAGGGATTACAACTAAAAATAGGCATGATAACCAAGTCAACATGCTATAAGTCCACATAGAATGTGCCCTCCAAGATGCACACAAACACACATATAATAAAATAACTTCAACATAAGATGATGTGCTCCAAGGTCCAACTAGAAGAACTCACTAAGTGAACCCTCAAAGATGCATGAAGGATAAAATAGTAAAATAATCCTCCATGGAGAAATTTCCATAACAACCATCCAAAAATATCAAGTGCTCTAGAAGATGCATTCAACCAATACACATGTGTGAATTCCAATGCTATCAACTCCATCAATGAATGTGCAAATTGCCAACTAGAGGGAGCACTACACAAGAAAAGATGTGGTCAAACCCCAAAATAAAAAGTGGAATATCTCCAAAAGTGCACCCTCCAAGATAACGCTCCAAGAATATATTTAAGACCAAAAAATAGCATGAAATGTGCCACGTGTGGTCCTCCACATGCAATTCCCCCCTCAAGAAAACATCCTCCATAACCACCTCAGACAAAATAATATATTTACTAAGTCAAATATCTGAGGGTGCTCTCTAATAGAGGTTAAATGATGCCAAGTGTAGGTGAAACAACCATGCAACAATGATGACAAAACACCTAAGAAAGGTTTTCCCTATAAGACTATGCCATGCAACTACCTCAATCACCCAAAAAATATTAAAATATCTCCATGTGAAGTGCACCCTAGAAATAACTACCCAAAGTGGTTAGACATCATCAATGCTCATGCCAACACCATGTGTTGTTTCAATCACTATCAACTGATTCCCCAAACCATGTCCATAAGAGGATGGCACCTTAGAAAAGTGTTCCAAGGTGGTCTCATCAATACACATTAAAATATTCCTCTATAACCACCTCCACAATGATGCTTAACCAATCAAGAGGGCGTGCATCCTAGGAGAATGTGCGATCCTCCAACAAACAATAAAATGATGCTTGAATTCCTTGAAAGCTATGCCAAATATGGGATCCCTCCATCAAAAACCCTAGGTCTCTTCCAAATAAACCCCTCTAAGTGTTAAAAAATGCCAAGTGTGGTAGGGTGCTCAAGTAATTAGCATTCAAAATGATGAAATTAGCCATTAAATGGTTAAATTAGCCTTGACATGTGCACACAAAGGATAATGCATTAACTAAACTAAAATCCAACCTCCCAATAGTCATCAAATGATTAAATCAACACAAATATATGTGCCAATGAGGGGTGCACTCCATCAAAGTTTTGTACCATGTAAATAAAAGATATCATTTCCAACAAAACACAACCATGATAACAACAAAACATAAATCCCAACCTAGGGTTCACCACCACAAATAGATTAATACATCAAATATATCATCCAACCTAAGAAAAAAGGTTAGATCACCATAAAATCATATGCATTATTCCCCCTCATAATTCAATCTTCGACAATTACACATCAATAATGGTATATACATAATCAAATACACCTTCCCCCTAAGTGATGTTTAGAAAATGTTACATTATTAAGACATATCACATAGGAAAATCCTAGAAAGGCAACATGCATCACCCCATCATAGAAACATTATAGAAGAAAGGGACATAAGAAAGTGTTAACCACTCCAAGGACCCCTCATTAGAAATATCATAAAATATATATGGATCATAACCATCTTCCTATTGCTTTCAAAATGCATGTACCAATCCTGCAAATGAAGAGATCTTCTTGTCCTTGTCTAAATCCATGATCAAATCCATAGCATCACCATCAAAATCATATAGAAAAGTTTCATCGTTACATTTTCCTGACTATTACCAAGATTCACCACTACTTTAACAAAGGATGTAACATGTCTCATTGCTAAATCATTATGTCCATGGAAACTCAAGCGATACTCATCAAATGTTTCATCAAAATCATGAAACTTATGTGGGTATCATTGAACATTTGAAAAATCAAATTCCGAATACAAATCTGCCATATTTTTTAATCTAAAGAGATGGAAAATAAGAAAATGTATGAATATTGTAATACCACATACCGAAACTCTGAAATGCGGAGTCACGAATGTGAGAATACGGTCTTAAAAAAAATCCTCGTCAAAGAATGTCTTCGAGAAATGGACTTTATCCCCCACAATGACACCAAAATGTTTCAACAAAATCTAGCTCGCAATATGATGTAAAGTCTTAAGCACCAAGGAGTTAGTCTTGCGCAACTCAAGAAAGCAACCCATCGACACCACAAAAACTCTTCGTCTCACTTTCGGTTGTCGCTTCTCCAACTCAAGAGGGTATTTCTTAAGGATAAGATTGCTAAGGATATAGATATAAGGTTCAAAGTGATATATTGAAAATTAAGCCTATGAAAAACAAATGGTTGTAGTATGAATGAGTAAGTAAATGTTATCAGAACAAAATATGAAGGAGAAAACCCCCAAGACCAAGTGCTTAATTTACTTGGGAAAAATGGAATCAAGAAAGTATATTTCAAAGAGGGTGAATGCATGGATATTTAAGGGGATAAGAACTACTATGCATGGTACAAATCAACCTTAACTTACTGAAAATTATTGCAAAAAATAAAACCTTGGAAAGCTAGGGGTGCCATTCTAAATAATTCTATGAAAGTATATCATGGCTAACATCTACTAGGTTTGTTAATGTTAGGAATAAGACCACAGAGCAATAAAAAAAAAAATGAATGCAGAAATAGAACATAGAATAACACAATACAAAAGGAGACACCAATGTACGTGGTTGACCTAATATGGGCTACATCCATGGAGAAAGAGCTAGTCCTTCCTTTATTCCATCTTGCAAAATGAAGGAATAAAATCTACAACACATATGTTGCAACCTCCTCTTCACTCTCTCACATTCTCCTCTCTCCATCACAACTCTCTCTCTCACCACACACAACCGTAACACAATGGCCTCATATAAAGAGGGTTTCCTTCTAGGGAAAAAAGAGACCAACATAATATATACGGTCATATCTGCAACCTAATGATGAACGATTCAGATTGAATACAAAATTACAATATTTTACAAGGCATTTTCCCCAAAACATTATTTTCAGGGGTGTTTACCTTGAACCCTTGTGAGGGGGGATCCAAATAATTTTCATCGCTCCCCCCCCCTTTAGACCTCTCGACGACAAAAGTGGGTGGTGGGGGAAAGCCCCCCCACACCCCCCTGTCAAGAACTAAGATCCAAACGTGGTTGAAACAAGATCTATGAATCATGAAGATAATCAGGCTCCATAACCAACAATTACATGTAATATTAACATGACAACAATAAAAATAAGAGGGATTATGTCCTCACATAACATTATCCAAATGAAACATGGTTCATTACAAAGCCTTCACAATTTTTTTTTGTGTTTTTCCTACAATAGAAATCAACATATGGAAATATGAAAACATGAAGCCTTAGATAAACAAGATGCCATACCTCTAATATTCCATTAAGCTCCAAGCATATGATGTACAAATGTAGTCAAAGGGTATAGCTCCTCAATCCCCAAAGTTTCAACAACCATTAAATGGAGAGAAATCTCCTCTTGATAGAAGAAATTTCTTCTTTCTTATGGTAAACCATGATTATTCTCCAATTAACTCTATGACAAACCAAAAAAATAATATAAAAATGGATTAGTTAGATCCCTCCTCAATCCATGGTTGACCATGTCAAGATATATGGACATAAGCCTCTCTAAGAGATCTCACCCTCACATAAAAAAGTAAGGAAATTACATCAAAAGTGTTGAAGAGAGGGCATACAACTAAAAATAGGCATGATAATGAAGTCAACATGCTTTAGGTCCACATAGAATGTACCCTCCAAAATGAATGAATGAAAAAGTATAATAAAATAACTTCAACATAGGAGGATGTGCTCGAAGGTCCACCTAGAAGAACTCATGAAGTGCACCCTCCAATATGCATGAGAGATAAAACAATAAAATAATTCCATTAAGATTAATTTCCATAACAACCATCCAAAAATAACAATTGGTCCATAAGATGCATGCAACCAATCCACATTTGTGAATCCCAACGCAACATACTCCATCTATGAATGTGCAAAGTGCCAACAAGATGGAGTGATCCAAAAGAAAAGATGTGGTCAAACCCCAAAATAACAAGTGTAATATGTCCACAAGTGCACCCTCCAAGATAATGCTCCAAGAATAGAAAGAAGACCAAACAAGAGCATGCAATGTTGCACGTGTGGCCCTTCAAGTTCAGTTAGCTCTTCAAGATAATTTTCTCCATAACCACCTCAAATAAAACAATATATGTGCTAAGTTAAAGAGGTGAGGGCTCTCTCCCATATAGGTAAAATGATGCCAATTGTAGTTGAATAACCATGCAATAATGATGAGAGATCACTTAGGAGAGGTGATCTCTAGAAGATTGTGCCATGTAACTACCTCAACCACCCAATAAATAATAAAATATATGCAAGTGAAGTGCACCCTAGGAATAGGTGCCCAAATTGGTTATTCCTCATCCATGCTCATGCCAAAACCATGTGTTGTTTTCAAATACCATTAACTAATTCCCCAAACCATGTACACAAGAGGATTTCACCCTAGAAAAGTGTGCCAAGGTGGTTACACTCCTCATCAATAAACAATAAAATATTCCTCCATAACCACCTCCATAATGATGCTCAACCAACCAAGAGAGGGTGTGCCCTAGCATAATGTGCCATACTCCAACAAACATAAAATAATGCTTGAATTCCTTGAAAATTCTGCCAAAGACAAGAATTCTCCATAAAAAACCCTAGGTCTCCTCCAAATAAACCTTTTCAAGTATGAATATATGCCAAGTGAGGTAGGGTGCTCAAGTAATTATCCTTCAAAACGATTAAATTAGCCATTACATGGTTAAATCAACATCAACATGTGTGCAAAAAGGTTAATACTTTAATTAAACCACAATCCAACCTTCCAGTGGTGATAAATTGATTAAATAAACATGAACATGTGTGCCAATGAGGGGTGCACTCCATCAAAGTGTTATACCATGTAAATAAAACATGTCCTCCCTAGTGAAACCCCACCATGATAACAAAAAAACATAAATCCAAACCTAGGGTGCACCACCACGAAGGGATTAATGTAAGAAATATATCATCCAACCTTAGGAAAATGATACATCACCATCAAATCATATGTAGTACCCTTCCTCCTAACTCAAACTTAGGAAATTAGACATCAATAAGGGTACATGCATTATCAAATACATCTCCCCCCTAAATGATGTCTAGAAAATGTTACATTATTAAGATATATCACTTAAGAAAATCCCACAAAGGAAACATGAATCACTCCATAATAGAAACACCATAGAAGAAGGGGACATTAGAAAGTTCTATCCCATCTAATCATCAAGTATGTCTCTACCACACATCCAACATAAGAGAACCATGTAGAACAACCCTCCAAGTGATGCAAATAATACATCATCGCATATAGCTACTAGGAAACTCCAAAAACATCATCACATATAGCTACTAGGAAAATCCAACAACATAATGAAACATCTACCTTAAACCATCATCTAACCCTTTAAGGGGATAAAACCATCATCCAAGAACAAGATGTAGCACATCCAAGATAAACATATATACCAAACCACACCATAATGAGCTAGCATGCTCCATAACCATCCAATATGAAACCAAGGGGTTATAAACAAGGTGAGCACATGTGAGAATACCACTAAACCATCAAGCATAATCATCTAACCAAGGAGAAGTGAGACCCTCCCAACCAAATACCTCCATCAAGTAATTTGATGTCATGAAGAGAAACGGATCCATGAATATGTATCACCCTAAGTCAATCCAATACTCCAAGATACTAACTTCAAATCTCCATCAATGTGATGAAAATAACAACATGGAGCCTCATACAATATGAGGTGTAACAATAAGATCCAACTTGGGGACATGCACTCTTCTTGGGAGTGTGTGAGATCCCCCAAAACATATTTTAAAATTGTTAAGGGGAAAGAGGAGGTAGGACCACGTGGCAGAATGGATACATATCAACATCCACAAACACTACATACTTTACTTTTTTTGTTACATAAACCAGAGTTCAAATTTTGGCTTCAATAATGCCAAAAATATACATGAAAGTAACTAGTGCTCACATATGTTGAGCTTATTCATCATACACTACTCTAACCTATGATGAAACAAGAGGCTAAGTGAAATGAAATAGCTATTGCAACCATTCAAGCATTTGCGTAATACCATGGACTCTACCCTTTTGTTTGGTAATGATCCAAAATAAGGCTACATCAAAGGTGAAATGAATGTATGATGGAATCTTGAGTAGATCCTAGCCGCAAAATGAAATTACATTACCAAGATGGAAATTTCTAGCACTTTCATCAACACTAACATGCTCCAAAAATGACTTTTTCCTAAATCATGTATGACATAAAATGACTGAAAAAATTCCGCATTTGTATCATCCACAATCTGATTTTTTTTTTGAATTATCAAGGTGCAAACATGTCTATAAATTACAATTTGAAATTTCTGAATATGCACCTATTGAACATGTCTGCAAATCTATACTTTCCTCCAATTCACAACATAAATGGGACGCTAATATGAAACCCAATCGTCCACATCCCAACCATGATATATTAAACCCTTATATTCCTTACATGGAGGAACACATAAATCTTCATGCAATAATTCATCTTCAACAATTTCATCTTCCAAAGAACTAAAAGATGAAGTTATAGATTTTAAAATTTGGAAGGAAAACAACTATTTAAGCCCTTGTCTTCTATTGAAGTTTGAGTAGCTTCAGAAGACATTCTTATCATATTCATATTGTATTTGACCACGAAAAATCCCTAAAGAATAATATTATATTATATTTGTTAATTCGACCCTATTGTGCCTTTGTAAAAGTTGTCCCTATTTTTCCTTGACAAGTCAATTGTAAATTAGAAATATAAAGTGGACAGGTCGACCCTGACCTAATTTCTGGGGGGCATAACTTGTATTCTAGGCACCTCACTTGAAGAACACATGCAACAAGCTCTCTCACACAAGACAAGTGCACAAGTATGAGAGAGTGACACAATAGATATAGAGGAAGAATGATGCAACTACATAGGAAGGGTGTTCTGGTGAAGGGTTTTGGTTATCTGGTGAAGGACTATCTTGGTCTAGTGGTGCACTGCTCTATTGTGGTTGGGGTTTTCTGGTTTATCTTTTGTTTGGTGGGATCTCTCTTGAGAGAGACATTTTACTTGTTGAAGAATATTTATTGAAGAAACTTTGTTGGGTTTTCTCCCCCACGAGGGTTTCCCAGGATAAACCTTATGTATAATGTGGATGTGTTTCTTTCGGTGATCCTTATGCATGCAATTATTGTTTTAATAGTCTAAATTTAAAGAATACAAAACACACTTAACTGCTTAAGAAGAATTTTAACACGGTATCAGAGCGGGCCTGAAAGAATACATTTTCACAGTCTAGAAGAGCTCGTTGCGGAAACCAATACCAAAGGAAGACTCTCCTAATCATAACACATCTTTCCTTGGGTTTATATTCTCAGTTTGATGAATTTTTGTAAACTGCAACTGGTGCTACAACTACTGCAACTGTTGTAACTTCCTGCAACTGCACAAAACCATAGAAGGTGTTTTCACCCATATTTTGAAGGATGCTGGTCAAAGTAATACTACCAAGGAGCTCACCTTAGGAGGGTGCACCTTTCCCAAGGAGAAAAAATACAAAATTCATATTTAAAAAAATTAGGGTTTTCTCATAAACCCTAGCTCAAGACATCTTGGTAGTTGTAGAATTGAAGCTAGAACTGGTAACCTTGGCATAACAATCTCTGGTAAGTACAAAAATTTTCTTTGAATTTTTTTTGTCTCTCTTATTATATTTTTGTTCAAGCATAGGATGGTACCCAATACCAAGCTTGATGAGAATCTTGAAGGTGATGATAATTTCTGAGCATGGAAGTACAAAGTGATGATCATTCTAGAAGATAATGATATAGACGTTTTCATAAAAGAAGAAGTTCCAGAACCTAATGAATATGGGGCCAAATCAAAGTACAAAAGGAACCCAGTGAAGGCGAAGAGAATCATTTGATCCCCCATGTAAAATCATTACCAACTCCCAAGCAAATGTTTGATTCCTTATCCTGATTGTATGAAGGAAATAATATCAACTGGAAGATGACCTTGAGAACAAAACTCAAGAATGTGAATATGCAAATTTCAGAACAAATCAAAGAACAAATTGAAGCCATTGGAGACACAATTGAAGACGCTGAATTAGTAATGAATACATTGAATGGTCTCCCTAGATCTTCAGAATAATTCATTCAGGGTATATGTTCAAGAAGAAGGATAATAAGGTTTATCAGATTATGGGAGGATTGTACTCAGGAAGAAGCCAAATTGGCAGCAAGAGAAGAGAAACTAGGCGATGAAGAAAATCAAGCTCTAATTGCTCATGCTAGAAAAGGAAAGAGCAAGAAGGAAGCTCATTCACAAAAGAAGCCTCATGGATTAAAAAAGACACATAAGTTCAAGACGGATTTCTCAAATTATAGATGCTTCATTTCTTAGAAGATGGGACACATTGCCATAAATTGTTCCAACTCCAAAGGTCAGGTCAGAAAAGGAAAGTATAAAAGACATCATGCTCATGCCGCCRAAGATGATGAACATGATCACAAGAAAACCAAAGAAGAAGACTCAAGTGAAGAATATGTTTTGATCTCAACTCTTATAGGTAGAGTCACTCATGGAAGTGACACATGGCTTATTGATAGTGGTGCTTCTARGCACATGACTAGTTATAAGGAATCTCTCTCCAATCTAGTTAAGAAAGATTCACCTCACAAGGTGAAGMTAGGTGATGACTATCAATATCCCATGAAAGGAGTAGGAGAAGCATCCTACAAGTTAGRCTMCGAAAAATATATGAAGATGAAGGATGTGTTGTATGCACATGGTTTAAATAAGAATCTCCTTTCTATGTTAGCTTTAGACGAGAAAGGATTCATAGTTTCTTTCATTGATGGTGAAGTCCTCATGTGGCCTAGAGGAAAATCTATTGATGATGCTATGGTGATTGGTGTCCAAGAAGGAGGATTATATAAGTTAAAGGGGCACTCCATTTCAACGCTAGTACACAGTATAATTAATCCAACTGAACTATGGCATAGAATATTTGCTCATATACATTACAAATCCCTACCAATCATGAGCAAGATGGTGACAGGTTTTCTAGAAATCCAAGTGGAACATGAAGGCATATGCAAAGGATGCACACAAGGCAAGAAAGTGAAGAAACCATTTCCAAGCAGTGATAGAAAATCCAAGGGATCCTTGGACATTATACATTCAGACGTGTGTGGACCGATGTCAAATGATTCACTCAACATGTATGTATACTATGTTTAATTCATTGATGATTTCTCATGTAAAAATTGGAGTTACTTTTTGAAGGCTAAAAGTGAAGTATTCAACAAGTTCAAAGAGTTCAAGGAACTTGTTGAAAACCTGTCTGAAAATAAAATAAATATTTTGAGATCAAATAATGGAGGAGAATTCACTTTAGATGAATTCAAGGCATTCTGTAAGGAAGTTGGGATTGAGAGGGAACTCTCTACTCCCTACAATCCTCAACAGAATGGCGTGGCAGAAAGGAAGAACCATACAATCATGGAAGCAGTGAAGGCCATGATTCATGATCAAGAATTATCGATGCATCTGTGGGAAGAGACATCCAAGACCGATGTGTATGTGTAGAACATAAGTCCCCACAAATTACTTGGGAACAAGACACTAGAAGAGATGTTTTCAGGTGAAAATCCACAGGTCAACCACCTGAGAATATTTGGTTGTCCAATATATGTGCATGTCCCTAAGGAGAAGAGATCGAAGTTGGACCCTTCAGGCAAGAAGGGTATATTTGTTGGATATAGTGAGACATAAAAAGGAATATAGAGTTTACATCCCTAGTCAACATCAAATTGAGACTAACAAAGATGTCACCTTCGATGAGGATAAAAATTTCAGTATATCAAGACAAAATCATTCAGATGAGATTCATGATGAGGAGTCTGAATCTCCCAGAGTTACAAATACATATGCAGGTAATGATGTTGTACTTGAATATCATGATATGGAAGAACCACATATACCTACAGATTCATCCCGAGAGATGAATACCAAGAAGAGAAGACCATCTTGGGCTCATGAAATTATTCAGGATGTAGAAAAGTATGGTGCTCTAGATGGATCCTTTAGATAAAGCAATAGGCCACAACCATACTCTAGTTATGTGGCATTGCTAAGTGATATTATTGATGCTGAGCCTACCGGTTATGAAGAGGTTGCAAAGAAGAAAGAATGGAAGGATGCCATGATTGAAGAGTACCAGTCCATTGTAAAGAATGATGTTTTGGATGTGGTCCCAAGACCGAAAGAGAAGACAATTGTTAGTTCCAAGTGGATTTACAAGACAAAACATTCAACAAATGGAAGTATCAATAAGTACAAGGCAAGGTTTGTAGCACATGGTTTCTCCCAGAAAGAAAGAATAAATTATGAGGATACATTTTCTCCCATGGAGAGATACACTTCAATTAGAGCTATACTTGCAATAGCGACAATAAAGAAGTGGAAGGTACACCAGATGGACATGAAGACATCTTTTCTAAATGGTGTGATAGAAGAAGAAGTGTATGTGGAGAAACCACAAGGTTTCGAGACACATGATAGTCAAGCACGTGTGCACATTGAAGACATCCTTGTATGGGTTAAAGAAAGCACCCAAACCATGGTACAGTATAATTGATAGCTTCCTGATGAGCTTGGGATTTACCAAGAGTAAAGCAGATTCTAACCTATACTTCAAGGTTGTGGATGGTGGAGTAGTGATACTACTGTTGTATGTGGATGACATGTTTATAACAAGAGACAAGAAGCTCATCAATGCGAGTAAGAGGAAGCTTACTGTAGAGTTTGAGATGAAATACCTAGGCATGATGCATTACTTCTTAGGTCTAGAGGTATGGCAGAGACCGAGTGAGATTTTCCTTAATCAAGGAAAATATGTTGTTGAGATTCTGAAGAGATTCAAAGTGATGGATTGTTAGGCCATGCATACACCGATGGTGACAAATATGAAGTTATTGAGTGATACTTCTTTAGAGATAGTGGATGCCACCATGTATAGACAAATGATTGGTTCGTTAATGTACTTAACGAACACGAGGACATGTATATGTTTTGTAGTGAACACATTGAGTCAGTATATGGTTGAGCCAAGAAGTGTTCACTTGGTTGCAACAAAACATGTGATGAGGTACCTAAAGGGTACAATTGATTATGGACTCAGATATGCTTCAGATCATGATATAAGCCTACAAGGATTTATTGATTCATATTGGGCTAGTAGTATTACAGACTGAAAGAGTACATCTGGATGTTGCTTCAGTATGGGATCAACTATGATCTCATGGTTCAACAAGAAGCAGACTAGTGTGGTGCTCAGTACAACTGAAGTAGATTATATAGTAGCTTGTTTAGTGAGAAGCAAAGCAATATGGCTTTAGAATCTGCTTGCAAGATTGTTTTATCTTGAGTTAGAGACGACTTGTATTTGGTATGACAACCAGAGTTGTGTGAAGTTGACAAAGAACCCAGTGTTCCATGAAAATTCCAAGGACATCGAGATCAGGTACCATTATATCATAGATTTGGTACAGAGGGGAGCAATGAATCTCACGTATGTCACCACAAATGAGTAGATAGCTGATGTGTTGACTAATCCTATATCGAGAGTGAAGTTTGTGTACATCAGAGACAAGATTGGTGTGGTCTAGAAGGACATACCTAGTAAGAGGGAGTGATGAGTTACAGTTTCGATCCAGAGAAACAACTTTAGCATGTGGCAGAAGCAACGGGTGGTCATTCACGAGCATGTTACTACTACTCTAGTGAAAAAGTCTGGTACGCTGAGTTACTACTATTCTAGTGAAAAATTCTAGTACGATGAGTTACTTCTACTCCAGTGAAAAGGTCTGGTACGCAGAGGGATACTCCACTAAAAAAGTGTGGTACACTGAGTTACTACTACTCTAGTGAAAAATTCTGGTATAAAGAGGGATACTGCAGTGAAAAATTCTGGTACGTCGAGTTACTGCTAATCGAGTGAAAAAGTATGGTATGCAGAGGGATACTCCAGTGAAAAAGTCTGGTACGCTGAGTTACTTCTACTCCAGTGAAAAAGTTTGGTACGCATATTGCTACTGCAGTGAAAAAGTCTGGTACGCAAGTTACTCATTGTGGCACCAATCAACGTGACCTCTCACAAGGTTAGTAGATGCCATGAATTTAGGGTTGGTTAGTTACTCAAATTTTAATATGGTGGGCCAAATTGTGTGTTTGGAGGTGTTTCCTAGCCTTGGGATATATGGGTAGTGTGTGTGCACTACATCACTTAATCCTTGTGATTAGATTCCTAGTCATTATGGACCATTATTCTGGTGTGCCAACCAGAGGTTACTAGTTAATTATCGAACTAGATGCCAGATTTTGTGTGAGATGGCAAGTGAAAGCCCCATGACAACTTAAAGCACATATGGATGCTGAGACCCTAGATGTTGATGTGGTTACAAAAATTCTTCAATATAGATTCCTGGAAATTCAACAAATCAATGGTCATGTGTATAGAAGAGAAGAAGTAGTTGTGATGATCGTGCTAGAATAATACTTTCCTTTATAAGAGGGAGTGTTGAAGTTTTAGTAGCTTCAAAATATATTCTTATCATATCCATATTGTATTTGTCCAAGAAAAAACCCTAAAGAATAATATTATATTATATTTGTTAAGTCAACCCTATTGTGTCATTGTAAAAGTTGGACCTATTGTGCCTTGACAAGTCAATTGTAAATTAGAAAGATAAAGTGGACAGGTTGGACCTAACCTAATTTCTATGGGGCACAACTTGTATTTATAAGAGGCTAGGCACCTCACTTGAAGAACACACACAACAAGCTCTCTCACGCAAGACAAGTGTGCAAGTATGAGAGAGTGACACAACTACAAAAGAAGAGTGACACAACTACAAAGGAAGCGTGTTCTGGTGATGGGTTTTGGTTATCTGGTGAAGGACTATCTTGGTCTAGTGGTGCGCTACTCTATTTTGGTTGGGGTTTTTTGGTTTATCTTCTATTCGGTGAGATCTCTCTTGAGAGAGACATTGTACTTGTTGAAGAATCTATATTGAAGAATATTTATCGGGTTTTCTCCCCCACGAGGGTTTCCCAGGATAAACCTTGTGTATAATGTTGATGTCTTTCTTTCAATGATCCTTATGCATGCAATTATTGTTTTAATAGTCTAAAGTTAAATAATACAAAACACACTTAACTGCTTAAGAATAATTTTAACATCTTGATCACAAGAAAAATCATATTCTAAATCTGTTTTTTCATGAGAAAATGGTGTAAGAGATGAAGGTTGGTCCTCCAAGGACCCCTTATCACAAATATCGAAGCTATGTGGATCATAACCATGTTTCCAATGCATGTGATAATCTTTCAAATGAAGAGATATTCTTGTCCTTGTCTAAATCCATGAACCAATCCATAACATCACCATAAAAAATTGATATAAATAATTTCATCATTACATCCTCATGGATAATACCAAGATTCGACATTACTTTAATGAAGCATGTAACATGTCTTATTTCTGAATCACTATGTCTATGGGAACTCAAGCCATACTCATCAAATTTTTCATCAAACTCATGTAGTATCCTTGAACATATGAAAAATCAAATGCATCCAAATCTTCCATATTGCTTTAATCTAAATAGTTGAAATCTGAAAATGCATGCATATCGTAATACCTCATATCGAAAATCTGAAATGTGGAGCCGACAAGGTGAGAATATAATGTTCAAAACAAAAACCTCATCAAAGGTAACATAGAAACACCATAGAAGAAGGGGACATAATAAAAGTGCTAACCCATCCAATCCTCAAGTATGTCCCCACCACACATCTAACACGAGAAACATGTAGAACAACCCTCTTAGTGACACAATTAATAAAACACCATCATATATAGTTATTAGGAAATGCCAACAACATCATGAACCATATGCCTCCTAACACCATCATCTAACCCCTTGGGGGGCTAGAAACATCATCCAAGATTGATATGTAACACATCCAAGATAAACATATATACCAAACCACACCATAATGAAATAACATGCTCCATAACCATCAAATATGCATGCAAGAGGTGGTCAACAAGGAAAAAACATGTGAGAATACCACCAAACCAAAAAGAATAATAATCTAACCAAGTAGAAGTGTGACTCCCCCAATGAAATGCCTACATTAAGTAATTTGATGTCATGTATAGAAAGGGATCCATGAAGAGGTATCACCATGGTATCACCCCAAGTTTGTCTAATGCTCCAATATACCAGTTGCAAATCTCCATCAATGTGACGAAGCTCACAATGTGAAACCTCATACAATATGAGGTGTAATAGACTTCAAATAAATCATTAGTCAATTGACAAAGTTATCTAGTCGTTAAAAAAAAAATCGTTTAATTACACTTGATTTCCATGCGTTGTTAGTCATACATATCATATAGATTAGTTGATTTTTGTTTGTTTCCCTTAGTTTTTTTTCAAAAAATAACAAGCTTAACTTGTTGATTTTTGACATTTATTGCAGGAAGAAAAATGAATTATACTTCTTTTTTGATTCACGTGCATAATAAAATATGTAAAACACAAACACCATTTAATTCATATTTTCTAGCATTGAAAATAGTAATAAAAACTTGTCATAATCTTTGTCTTCACAAAGAAAATAATAATTTTAAGTGTCGTTTTGCATTATTTTCTGTGCCCAACTTTCATTTATGTCTAATGCATTAGTTTTCATGTGTTTTTTCATCATTTTAGAGTGGTTTATGTGTTCTTCCTACTCTATTTAATTACATTTTTTTACACAAGATAACTATTTTCTTTTCTATTTGAGGTACTAAAGATCATTATTGATTTGTGGTTGACCCCTTAGATCGCCTAGGGATACACCCTAAAGTTAGAATTCACTAACTTCAAAGTGAGAGGAATCAAGAGAGACGATAATGACTTGTTTCTTTTAGTTATCCAGGCTCCATTTACCATTTGTAAGATGGTGATTTTCTAGTGATAACATTTTGGTGCCATTGTTGGGGATCTTAGCTAGGGTTTTCAAGTTGTAGTGCAACTACACATAATTATGTTGACATTGTATGTTTGTTGAGCATGAAGATGTTAAGATGAAATTGGTTTTTCAATGGTTGTAGGGGATGTATGGGAATGATTTAGAGGTTTTCCCACTACACGTATATCTATTTTCATTGCTTCTATGATTTCTTTTACATCCAAATGGGGTGATGAATATCACTGGATGTTTCTTGTAGATTTCAGTTACACCATGAAAAAACAATCTGAGACAATTTATGAGTTTAACAATGAGTTTTCCAAAGCATATGCAAGAGTTGATCCATTATTCAGAGAGGAAGATGATTACACCTTCAATCAATATCTTCATGATTTTGATTCTAATTTTTTTTCCCTTTTAAGAAAATTATGCAGGACAATGCTTCGAGAAAATTTAGAAAATGCTTATATTCTTGTTGAGAACTTAGAAACTTATCTCAGTGATAAATCTCATCAAGTTGATAAATTTTGTGAAGATGGTTATGCATATATAGGGGATTCCTAGTGCATTGAAGAAAAATAATTTGAAGGAATTTTTGATTATGAGGAGGACCATTATGAGAAATATCATGATAATGGAGCAACTAGGTCATTTGATCCCACAAGAGAAATGGTATGTGATCATGTCTCCAGTATTACCCTTATCCAATCCTTTGTTTAATGAACATAATTGATGCAAAACTAGTCATGTTTAAGTAATCCACATTTCATGAGTTTTAAGTCATAGGTAGACGTGGAAACCTTATAAGAACTTCCAGTTCAAATTTCAAGGTATGAACATGCCTATTTTTCCTTAAGCATGCATTCTTGAATTGTAGAAATAAAAGAAATCTAGTGTTCAAATGGAATCATAGGTTAAGATGAAATGCATTTGTGTATAATTGAATAAGAACTCATATTAGTTCACAAAACCCAATTTGTATTCCTAACATGGACTTAGTGTTCATGTTTGTGATGATGGCATGCATTTCATGCAAAATGTCAAAACAATATCAAACAGTAGTTTTGAGTGAAAACCACGTGCATTTGGTGTTGAATCAAGGAAAACTAAAATATGGGTTTTGTGCCCATCATGGAAATTTACTGAGAGGTGTGGAATGTTTTATTATATCATGCATGGGGAAGACTTAGTGTTCATTTTGGAAAGGCCTCATAGGCATTTTTGAACACTATGGAAAAGAGCGCAGATTTCAGTGCTTTTGCAAAACATGAACTTTTTTGATCAAATTGAAAATTTGGAAATGTATAAAGGCATGAAATTTCAAAAAGAACACTCTTCAACTTGAATCACTCAATTTGGTATCAAAATGAGCCTTGGGTTTTCATTTTAGTGAAGAAAACTTCTTTTGGTCAATTTCAGGTAGAAATGCAAAAGTTGATGAGTTGGCAGATTTGATACAAACAAATTGAAATGAATTTTAAAATCTGAAATATGGGTTTTTTTGGCATGGTGAAAATATTTCAACATCATGTCTCATTTTTTTTTAAATTTTAAAAAGGTCACTTGTACGAATTTTGGTGTGCATTTTTCTAAGTCCTCTCACATAGATTTGTACCCCTTTTTAACAACATAGTTAAATTTTTTGAATAATTAATGAAAGTTTGATAATGTTGTGTACATTCTAAGAAAGAGGGAACATATGATGACTATGATAGAGTATTTAATGGGACCATAGAGCTTTCATTCATAAATGGAGTGCATTTAGTGAGGCATTTTACCTAAAATTGTAATAATTTGTAATGTAAATTGTTGTCACTAGTGAATTTTTGAAGCCTTAGAATGTGAAGAGTGAATTTGAACAATTGAATAGTTGAAAGGCCAAAAGATAATGACCTCGAGCATAAATATCAGATTTTTAAATGAGCAAAGGGCCATTTGGATCTCATAGAATAGCCTTCTAGAGTTGGGTTTTCATAGAGTCTAAATTCTGTGATGGCTCTATTAATCTAATAAAGTTGAGAGTTGAGCCATTTCCATTGAACACAAATATTGCAAAATCCTAGGTTGATGAGTTATATGTTTATAATTTTATTTTCATGTTGATTTGTATTCAAATTATTTTTTATTTTCTTGTTAACTTCTATTGTGTGACTCCGATTGCAACCCTTTTTTCTTCAAGTGTTATTAAAGCAGTATTTTGTTCTGGAATTGAAGAGAAGATATCCTTGTATTGTGGTTGCATTTGACCTTTGTGAAGGTGAGTCTAGTAAAAGAGATAACTGGTGTGAGTGTTATTGTAGTATACACAATTGTTGGAAATGTTGTTGTCATTGATTTAAAATATAGGGGGAGACTACAAATTTCCAAGATACAGATTGCAAGATGGAGATTATTGGAAACATTTTTTTGGATTTTTGATGCTCAGTTTGGATACCCTATCTTTTAAGGAATTTTTACCCTATATTACTATCTCAAATGGGAGAATATGTTATATGTTTGGAAATATTATTCTGAAACCTTTCCAATGGTATATGAAATTCCCTCTAACTCCCTAGTAATGATGAGATGTGAATTTTCCCGTCTGACAGCCCAACAAAACAATTCAAGTTGGCATAGCCAGTCTTTACAGGTCGACCTTGAAGGTGAGAGTATTGGTGTCTCCAATAGGTTGGTGTCTGCAAATATTGTAACAATAGGTTGGTGCCTACAAGTATTGTTGGTTCTCAATTGAGGAGATTTGTGTCTCCAATAGGTTGGTGCCTACATCTTGTTGAGTTGGTTCTTAGTTAAGGAGATTGGTGTCTCTAGTAGGTTGGTGGCTACATTTTGCTGAGTTGGTGCTCAATTAAGGAGATTGGTGTCTCTAGTAGGTTGGTGCCTAAAATCTTTGTAACAATAGGTTGGTGCCTACAAATATTTATAAATATTATTTTTATGGTTTTCCCCCGATTCGGTTTCCATGTTAAACTATGTGCATTGTGATTTGAGTTTATATATAATTATTGTTTCTCTACTAATAAATGATTGACGAATGGTTAAATAAAGTAAAAATTATTGTATATTGATTCACCCCCTCTCAATATAAGCATACGTTCAACAATTGGTATTAGAGAAGGTTCCTTTAGAAACAATCTAACCATAAGAAGGTAGATCTTAGGAGCACACATGGCAGATCAAGAAGAATTCCTCTTCATAGTCATGGATACAAAGTCTAGTGATAAAGAAAATGAAGAAAATCAGAAAGAAAATTCATATTAAGAAGAATACATTAATGGGAAAATGAATCTTGAAGAATAAATAGTTAGTGCCTTGGAAGAAATAGACAAAATCAGGGGAATGAATAAAAAACAGAAAAAACAATTGCAGAAATATGAAAATAAGGATCATGATCTTGATGAAACAAAATAAATAGTTCTTATCTTGAAGACTCAAATAGAAGAGGCAAAAATGACATAATAAGTGGTGAGAATCTCGCTGAAAGAAAAGGAAGAAAGTTGTGAGAAGCTAGACGCTGAAATCATTTCCTTAAGAACAGAACTAGAGAAAACAATTGATAAATTGAATAGAAGCTTGAAGTTTGGAAAAAATATTGAAATATTAGATAATATTATTAGTTTCCAAAGGTCACCATTCATCAAGACAGATGTTGGCTACAACGAAAAACAAAATATCTCTGAGGGAGATGTAAGCACTAAGGTCAAAAAGACATTAGAAAAAGAAAATGAAGAAAATCCTAAAAACTATGCCAACATTCTCAAAGGCTCCATCAACGATGAAAGCAACAGTAGGAAATAAATGATGACCAACATAAATCTGATTTTTCCCACAAGAATGAGTTCAGAAGAGTTGTTCCACCAATAATACCTTTCATAAACCGATATCAAAATGTCTTTCTTGGCTATTGTTTTTCTTGCAATAATTTTGGTCACAAAACAATATATTGTAGATATTATGGAAGAAGTGATCATGTGAGAGATATAAATAGAGGTTCTTATGAAGCCTAAAAAAATGATTACTTGAGAAAAAAAACTAGAAGTTCTCATGGGTTTGTTGATAGACACTACAATTCACTTGCTCCCCTACTTGATTACAACACTGAATGTTATAAATGCATTAACTATGGGCACATAACACGTGACTGTAGAAGTAACATAATAAAGTATTCTAAATAAAAAAGGGAAGAAGATGTTCTTACAAATCATAGAGAAGAATACACAAAGGTGTGGAAAAGGAAGCAAGAAAAACCAAAGAAGGAAGAATTTAGACTTGCAATGTATGCTCAAGACAAAGGAAGCCAATGGTACATTGATAGTGGATGTTCAAAACACATGACAATGAATCAAAACAAATTTATCACCCTAAATGAAGAAAAAGAAGGAAGCGTCACCTTTGGGGATAATGCTTCTACAAGAATAGTTAGAAAATGTATTGTTAGTCTTGATGATAGAAAGACTAAAACACTTAATGTCTTGTATGTTGAAGGGTTAAAACACAATATTCTAAGTGTCAGTCAAATGTGTAATCAAGGTTACAACCTCACATTTAATTCTAAAAGATGTGAGATAAGGAAAGCATGTTCAGGAAGAATGGTGGAAAAATCAAATAGAACCCTGAGCAATGTATATGTTCTCGATAAAGTCAAATGAGAAAAATCTTGTATGGGACAAGTAAATTAAAGTTGGTTATGGAATATAAGGATGGGTCATATAAAATTTGATAATCTAGTAAAAATCAACAAGACAGAAGCAGTAAGAGATATGGCAAGGATCTCAAAACCTACCAATAATATTTGCAAGCCATGTTAGCATGGGAAGTAGACAAGAGTAAGTTTAAAAAAAAAGGAGTAATGAATGTCAAAGCCATTGGAACTTGTACACACAAACCTCTACGGTCAAACAAGAACACAAAACTTAAAACGTAAGAGTTATTTTATGTTTCTTATTGATGATTACACAAGAAATCCATGTGTTGCATTTCTAGTTAAAGAAAAATCTGAAGCATTTGAAAAGTTTAAAACTTTCAAAGCCCTAGATGAAAATGAGACTGATTTAAAAATTAAGTGCTTAAGACTAGACAAAGGAGGTGAGTTTACATCTTATGAATTTGATGAATTTTGTGAGAATCATGGAATCAAGAGGCATTTTTCAGCAACAAATAATCCACAACACAATGGAATTATAGAAAGGAAGAAATAACTCTACAAGAAGTGGCTAGAACAATGCTGAATGAAGCCAAACTACCATACACCTTTTGGAGAGAAGAAATCAACACAATAGTTTACATTTTGAATAGAGCACACATTAGAGTGAAAAATAGATAGACACCTTATGAATTATGTAAAGGTAGACCAACTATAGTCAAATAATTCAAAGTATTTGGGAGAAAGTGCTATATAAAGAGAAATGAAGATAACTTAGGAAAGTTTGATTCTAGAACAAATGAAGGTAGCTTTCTTGGCTGTGCATTTGGAAGCAAGGCCTACAAATTCTACAACAAAATACTATGAAAGGTTGTAGATAACATTGATGTAAGAGTGGATGAAGTAATACCTTAAGAGGAAAATTCACAAAAAAATGAAGATCCAAAGGAGACAATATACAAAGAAGAAGAAAAGGAAGAAGAAAAGAAAGAACAAGAAGAAATAAAACACCAATATCCAAAGACACCATGCATAATTGTCAATAATAATCATCCATAAAGTCAGATCCTTGGTGATATAGATGTAGGAGTTCAGAATAGAAGAAGATTGAAATTTTCTTTTCTATCTAAAATAGAGCCCAAGAATTTTACATAAGCTAGTGAAGATAATAATTGGGTTAATTCTATGGAAGAATAACTAAATCCGATTGAGAAGAATGAGACATGAGAACTTGTGCCCAGACCAAAAGACAAGAATGTGATTGGCGCTGTTATAACCCTATAATTTATAGGATCAACTGCTGATTGTAATTTTGTTCCTTTAGTGTTTTTGACTTGCAGATATTGCTGCATTCTACAAAAGAAAAGAAAAAAAAAAGAAAAAAAAAGAAAAAAGAAAAGAAAAGAAAAAAGAAAAGAAAAGGAAAAGAAATGAAAGAAAAAAGAAATAAAAAATGAGAAAAATAAAAAGAGGGCATAAAATAAAATGGATAAAGCCCCATGAAATGATAATGACTTGATCCATAGAGTTTAAACATGGCCAAGTCTTTTAAATTTAAGTATTTAGTATTAGTGAATAAACTTGGCTAAATTGTCTAATCTTAGCCAAGTAATTAGGTGAGCTAGTGAATAAATTTGACCAAATAGTCTAATATTGGTCAAATAGCCCCAAGGTAGAGTATTTTCTTAGCCCAACAGTCTAAGATGGGCTAAAGGTGCAAATGAGTAGGTTAGGACATAGGTTAGTTAGTTTCTCTTCAATAAAATATGTAAGATGATCGATGAAAAATACATGATCTTGATGGTGAAATGTTTTTCTAACCCCATGGTGACAAAAGCAAGGGAAGCAGCGCACAAAACCCATAAAAAGTTCATTAAGCCTAAGTTTTGCCTCATATACTGAATTGCACC
>ML806624.1:130970-146371 GCA_009831015.1 Picea engelmannii
TGGAAGTCAGTACAGTAACTGTGCCAGCAACCACTACAACATAAATTCCATCGGCAAATCCATTGACAACACTGGAAAAAACTATGGAGCTAGCAAAATCCATGGAGGAGATGACTCTGCAAGGAACATAGATCAATAGGCTAAAAATGGAGGTTGAACGTCTCCAAAAACTCAAGTCTTCCTTCCAAACAAGATACAACATTGAGAGACAAGTATCAGAGAATCTCAAGCAGGAAATACAGTAGCTTCAGAAACAAACAGTGGCAGGTAAGACATTAGCATAGGCTAAGGAAAATATTTGGACAGATATCTCCAACTCCATAAACGAAATTTGGCCCATGGTGAAAATCATGTTCGAGCAACATGATCTGGTGCTGAAGAGTAGGCATGCCATTGACATGATAAGAGGAGAGCTGGGTGAAATTCCCTCGGTAGCTAATGAGATCATCAAGTTTATGAATTCAAAAACCAAGGAAGATCTTGAAAACCTGAAAGTTGAAGACAAAACAAAGACTATCCTCGAAGTCAAAAGAGTGTTGACCAAAAGAGGATTAATGTTGCAGTTGGAGGAGAAAGATCAAAACATGGACATTGGAGTTCAGAGGTTTTTTAACAAGCTTGAGGCCTTACAGAAAAAGGGCCTTCCTGGCTTACTTGTCCTAAATGATAAATTGATGACCTTATCCGATTATAAGAAAAATATTGCCACCGTGGCCAAAGACAGTTCCAAGTTCTCAGGGATACATGGCAACATCACAGGCAAAGCGTTCTTGGAGACTTTGCATCCTGACCTCAACATACAACACGAAATCAAGTACATTTTCCTCACCAAGCCGACTTTTTCTAAGTATACCGAGATGGATGAAATCTACTGCTGACTATTGAAAGTTACCATCCTCAGTACACAAAGATGGGATGAGATGTGTGAATTGATTGATTAAAGATAAATGTCTCGTCCAAGTCAGCGTCTAGCGCAGTCAAATTTATTTGAATGACTCACCAACGATCTTCCCTAAAATCAACATGAGAGATTCGACGCATCATTATCAGTTCCTATATTTTTGTATCTTGTTATCTAGATAGTTAAAATTAGCATCTTCCATGTCCTGATCATTGATGGCAGGGTTGCTTGTAATTTTGATTATAAATACTTCAAACTTTGAAGTACTGAGGGTTGATCTTTACGCCTGAGCAAACCGCAATCGTTGTAATTTTTATCAAGAGGTTATTCCAGTAATACAAAGAGACGTTTCACAGGATTCCTGTGTGTTAGATGTTGGTGAAGTTTCCTCTATCTTCGTAAAAAGTTTTCTTTCTCAGTTATCATGTTGTTTTTCTAATCTAATCTTTAAAAGAAGTTAAAGTTGCATAATTTACCATCGCGTACTTTGTTCCTAATCTTTTACAGATTTAAATGTTTTCCTTCTGATGTTATAACGAAGAAATTCTTAATTTCTTTTTTGTTTTAACTGATATCTCACCTTTTCAGCAATCCATCATTTTATTTCTAAAGAATCCAGCAGTTGCACTACCTTGCCCTGTAAAACGAATCTTCTAAAAAATTGTCCTTTAATCTCCATTTTCATAAAACAGAACCCATAGCCCAATGGAAGCGTAAGTGACATTCAACCATTTTATTAAAAAAAACAAACAACTCGGTACTATTCTTTTTAACTAGCCTAAGATCTGAAAATCCAAAAAATTCTAAATCTTACAGAGAGATCCCTCTCTGAAACTGGTAGGGCTAGATCCCAGTTTCAAAGTGGTTGGTTAAGGTTACCTCTTGTAAATTTCTTCTGCCCATTTACAACCTCTGGGAATTTACAAAGTGCTAACAGGTGCCAAATGGGTATTTAGAAAAAAATTGGATGAATATGGACAAGTAGAAATAAATAAAACAATATTAGTCTGTAAAGGGTATGCTCAAGTCAAGGGTATTGACTTTGAAGAAACCTTTGCTCCAATTACAAGATTAGAAGTAATAGGTATGTTTTTGGCATTTGCATGTTTCAAAAAATTCAAAGTCTATCAAATAGATGTCAAGTCAACCTTTCTAAATGGAAATTTAGAATAAGAAGTATATATTGAACAACCAAAAGGATTTCAATTGTCAGAAAACAAAGATCATGGATGAATATTGAAGAAAGCACTCTATGGACTTAAGAAATCTCCTAGAGCTTGGTATTCAAGACTTGAAAATTTCATACAACAATAAGGTTTCAAAAGAGGAGTTTTAGATAGCAATATTTACATCAAAATAGACAATTAAGATATGTCAATCATTGTGGTTTATGTAGATGATGGAATGAGCCAAAAGCTTGCAAAATAAATGAAAAAATAATTTTAGATGTCCATGCTTGGAGAATTGTCATTCTTTCTAGGGTTGTAGATTTGTCAATCCAAAAAAGGCATATTATTTTCTTAGAACAAATATATCAAGGAAATGTTGAATAAATTCATAATGGAAGACTGTTCACCTGTCATTACACTCATGATCACAGGATGCAAGTTAAGCAAAGATTACGAATCTCCATAAGAAAATCAAATGTTGTATAGGTAAATGATTGGAAGCCTACTATATGTGACAACATCAAGCCCAAAAATCATGCAAGAAGTAGGATTGGTTGCAAGGTTTCAATCTGTACCAAAGGAGACACATGTGCAAACAATAAAAAGAATATTCATATATTTGAAGGAACATTGGACTTTGTCTTATGGTATTCAATAAGTAGAGACTTCACTCTAATAACATATACATATGCATATTGGGAAGGAAGTGTTGATGACAAGAAAAGTACTAGTGGAGGAGCATTCTTTCTAGGAAATCATCTAGTATCATGGTTCAACAAGAAGAGAAATTCAATATCTCTATTCATAACATAAGCCTAATATATTGCAGCAGCAACATGTTGCATACATGTTCTATGGATGAAGTAGACATTGAAGGATATTAAGATATAATATGATCATTCAATATCAATCATCTACGAAAACAAAAGTGCAATCAACATTTCAAAGAATCTTGTTATGCACTCAAAGATGAAGAATATTCCAATCAAGTACACTTCCTAAGAGAACAAGTAGTCGAGCAAAGTGTCAAGATGGAATACATTACCACTAAAGAACATGTTGCATATATTTTTACCAAACCCCTTCCTAGAGACACATTTGAATATCTCAGACATAACTTGGGAGTGATATCCATCTCATCTCTCCATTAAAGGGAAGCACAAGCTCAGGGGGAGCATCCCTTTGCCATTGATGTCAAAGGTGGAGAAGTTGTAGATAGAGGAAGAATTGCAGACACAAGGAAAGTCGTAGATAGGTGGAGTGTCAGAATTGAATAAGGGTTTCCATCAATGATAAAGGGGGATTTTTTTAAAGTAGTGTTGTCATTGATGTCAAAGATATGGGGAGACTACAGATTTCCAAGATAAATATTGCAAGATGTAGATTGTTGGAAACAATGTTTTTGGATTTTTGATGCTCAGTTTGGATACCCTATATTTGAAATAATTTTTACCCTATATACCTAGCTCAAATAGGAGCATAGGTTATATGGTTGGAAATATTATTTCGAGAACTTTCCAATGGTATATGTAATTCCTTCTAACTCCCTAAGAATGAGGAGATATGATTTTTTCCGTTTGACAACCTAAATAGAAAATTTAGGTTGGATCAACTAGTATTTATAGGTCGACTGTAACACACCCAACCCCTGAATACCCTTTCTAGGGATGGGGCATCGATTTTTCGCTTTCCTTGGTGCATTTTCAGTCCCTTACTTAAGAAAAACCCTCTTAATCATCTCCCCTGAAATTTACATCTCTCACTGTGTGCTTAAACCAATTAGTGGGGTCTTCCTCGTGCCCTTGGGATGAAAGTCGAGAGCTAAGAGCTTGCGTTAGAAAAGGTTTCGACAATTCAAAAGTTCTCGAACTTAGGGAGTTCCAAAAGTGTTGTCAAATTCTCAGATTGCCGAACAGAGGAGGTGATCAATGGTCACATCCTCCACCGAGATCTACGGTTAAAAAGGGTCTTTTGGTACTCGATGCTGAACATACCTTTTTACTAATCCTCGAAGTCTAGAGGTATCGCCACGTGGCCTGAGCCATTTGATGATCGACGATATCCATTGAGCATTCCTTTTTACCACACTATGTTCAAACTCCTAAACTCCTGATATCTAGCCACGTGGCCTTGGCCCTTCGACAGTCGATGGTCGACGTTCAAAGATCTCTGTTGAGCATTCCTTTTTACCATACCATGTCCAAACTCCCAAACTCCTGATATCTTGCCACATGGCCTTAGCCCTTCGGCTGTCGACATTCAACGTTTTGTGTTGGAAGTTCCTATATTGTACCACGCCCCATGTCTTCCGAACTCCCAAAGATATCCAAACTCCCAGAGTCCCAGACATGTTACCAACCATGTAGGCTAGGCGACCATGAACCAGAAACTGACATGCGACGAGGGTCAAGGGGTGACACGTGTACTCGATAGGGGGTGACATGTGTCATGCTATAACATGCACAATGGGTATGTGAATCGTCTAAAATTGGGTAGAACGTGGCATGTGTAATGTAGGTCCATGTCACATCGAATGACATCATCAAGCCACATCATCATAGACTGATAACTGCTCAGTACTTCAATCTAGTGGTCCACAAGGTTCCATGTAGATCCATAGATCTACGATTCTCATTACTTCACGGCTCTAGATTCATAGCTTACCGGATCCTCTCGACGTAAATCCCCCGAAGAGCTAAGTCTCCAGACTCTCAGATCTTGTGCCATGTGTCCTCTTCAACCAACGGTCGAGATTTACTTTGGTGTTCACAACTTAGACGGTTTTCACTCTTTCAAAACCCTTGGCCAAATTCCTCCGGAGTATGAAGTCTTCGGACCACGGGATCATGTGCTAGGTACTTGTTCATCCAACGATCCTTGTCATTTCAACAATTTGACATTCGGGGCTTCGACGTGTATCTCCTGGCTTTCCTTTCGGACCACGCCAGATCTATTTCCACATATACCTAGCATCTACGACTAGGGTTTACTCTGACTTGCAGACCTTCGGGGGAAACTAGCGCATTTCTAGATCATCGAATACTTGAACTCCTGGATAACCGTGGATCTGTGGACACATGTCCCTCCAATTCAACGATCTAGATTAACTCCGCGATTCCGACATTCAGAAGTTCCGACGTTAGACCATTCCTATTCTCCTGAAGTAGCATTTCACCGAAGCGCTTAACGCTTCCCTTCCTATGTCCAATCTAATGACTGAGAGTGATCTATGATGAATCCCTAGATCGATGGTCCTCATTGATTCATGACTTCAGCCTTCGACTATTTTCAAGGATTGTGTAATCACAAGTCTCGAAGTCCCGAAGCCGAAGAGATAGCCCCTTTTTGGACTAGCACATGGTTCCCAGACCTCAGTCACATGGATACTTTGAAAATTCTAGGGGATAAGCGCTAATCCTTTAGCAACAATTGGATTAAGGACATGGGCATGAGCCCTCGATTAGATTGGTGAATAGTCTAAAGGAAAAATGCCCATTCTCCAACAGAATTTGGACTTCGACATTTCTGCTAAGGTAAGCTTCAATGGGTTGGTAGGACTTAGACATTTCAGTCGATCTTGCCCCGACTCTTCTGCAGATTCCTATCCCATGAATATCTAGCAAAAAAAATGAGATAAATTGAAAGATCATATAGATATAACAATTTACATAAATCACAGATATTTTCTAACAACTGTTCAAATACTGAAAGACTAAATCATAAACACAGACATTTCATCATTGCATCCAATATAATACACACTATGAAAATACTTATCAAAATTGGAAAATGTGAAACAATTGCTGAAAGGGGTGCATGTTTCCTCCCAACCATAGGCACAGTCAGTCCTGACGAATTTACCACTGGCCACCCACGAGCTAGACCATGGTGCTCTAAGAGAGATTCTTTCTCCTTTCTCCATAACAGTCGGGGATGGAGGTTACTCTCCTTCTCCCACAGGAACTTGGCAACTATTTTTCTCTGCTCCAAGCAAGGAGGTCTCCACAAGTACTTCCTCAGTCACTCGTCAACCCCATTTATAAGCTTGTAGCCAAACCCTTCCCATGGATTCTTACAACCAGATCGAGCTTACTACTCAAATTTTTCCTCTCAACTTCAGAGTCAAAGTCTGTTCACTGCCCTTCTCGGGAGAGTGTTTTATCTACTCTTCTCTCTTGCAGATATGTCTCTGTCCCTGAATTACCTCATTCTTTACCTTCCTCATCAGGGTTGCGTGGGTCTGAATCCCCACTCGTGGTCAGGCCTAGAAGCCTTACAGATGGGTACCCTGCCCCATCTCCTCATTAAATCTTGAGGATGGCCTTTCGACTACCATCCTGATTGGTAATTCATTTCTGGATTAGAGGACCGTTGAGAAATTACACCCAGTAGGTACTTGTATGGTGAGGATAATCTCAACCATACTTGGTTTCCCTTCACCATCTCTCTCATAGAATCCATGGTCTATCTTGGAAAACTTCCCCCCTTTTAGCAATTGTGCAACACATATTCAAATTCGTATTCTATTAATAACAAAACATTCATACATTGACCCTTTTATACAAAGGTTCGTCAAATAAAAAATTCACACATATTTAGTATGCCATAGTCTCTTGGCCAATTATAGATATATTTATAAACTGGGGAAAACATGGGTATTACAATCCCCTTCCCCTTAAAGGAACATCATCCTCGATGTTCTACCTGTCGATGTGCTCTGTATGTACATAAGTAAACAAAAATGGATATGCATGTCTCATGGAATCCTCCATTTCCCATGTAGCCTCATTTGGGACAAATTTTTTCCACGACACCTTGACCTGTGCAATGGTTCTATTCCTGAGTGGGGTTTCCTTCCTATCTATTATGCATTAAGGTTCTGGAAAGAATTCTTCCTTGGGTTCCACCTGAATCATAGACCAGACAATAATATGATTAGAATCATGTACACTCTTCTTTAATAAAGAAACATGGAAAACATTATGTTCCTTCACTGTGGGAGGAAGTGCTAGCTGATAGGCTACTGGTCCCACTCTATCAAAAACTTCAAAGGGTCCACAATACTGAGGTGCCAACTTGGCACAAGCTCCCATTCTTAAGGAGATTCTCCTGGGTCTAACTCAAAGATACACATGATCCCCTACTTTGAACTCTCTAGGAGTCCTTTTCAGGTATCCATAGCTCTTTTGTCTATCCTGGGATGTCTTCAGATTTTTCATGATCTGAATCACTTACTGTTCCCTTTCCTTTAGCATATCTGGCCCAATTGTAACTATGTCTACTGGGTTGTTCCAACTGATTGGAATGTTGCATTTCCTTTCATAGAGGGCTTCAAAATGACTCATTTTTAATGATTCTTGATAGCCATTGTTGTAAGCAAATTCTACCAATGGTAAGTAGTCCTCCCATTTCTAGGGTTGATGAATTACATGCATCTTCAACATGTATTCAAATACTTGGTTTACCCTCTTTGTCTTCCCATCAATGTGAGGGTGATATGATGTACTAAATAGCAATTTCATTTCAAAACCAACAAACAGAGATTTCCAAAAGTTTGAAGTGAACTTTCTATCTCTGTTAGATATAATTTCCTTAGGCATGCCATGTGATGCACACCCCCCCCCTTCTCTTCCTCTGGGTGACACAACCTCATGGTATTGGATATTCAACTCCCTGAACCGAATTGGTTCTTTGGGCCTTCAACACACCCTAAACAATTAATACACACACAGGTCCCCTTGATGTCACCTGCAAGCTCAAACTACCTGCAACTCCTCTCTCTGGCGCTTGGAAACATCGATTCATGAGTACTATTCTTACGCTAGACTCTTTCTCTTATGTGACCATGGGCTATGACCATGGGTCAAATTTTCATAACTTTGGCTTTGGAAATATTGCAACCTCTGTCTTTGTTTCCTTCCGAAACACTTTTCCCTGAATTTGCGGATCTCTGCCACATGTCCCTCTGGATCCGATGGTCCAACTGTACTTTGAGTTTATAAATTTCGAGAAATTTCACCTACTTCACACTTACTTCCTCCCAACCTCTAACTCCCGTATTTTCAAATCCGATGCCAAATATCCTCCTCGTAGCTAATGGTTAAGATCGCTTCGCGACTTCACAATTTCGATGATCCCGCTTCTCAACACTTCTCAACACTCCGAGATCCAAAATGCCGAAATACATCATGGATGACCTCTGTGCACTTATTTCGGATTAGATGGTCTGGAATGATACCAATTCCTCCTGGATGGATCTCTATTGTTAACCTCGGGAAACCTTAAAGGATACCCCCCTTTGAATATTTCTTGACACTCTTCCTCCTGAGTTTGTTCCTCTCAAACCTTTGCCTCCTTAGAATGTTCTCTTCGACACTTAATCGAAGTTTCATCCTATGCACGCCTTGCAACAGGTCCTCCTCCACAACTTAGCCTCTTCGTGGATAACTTTCACTAACCCTTTTGAGCTTTTGAGTAAGAATAATCTGTCACACACTCCTTGCGGACGAACTTCCTTCAAGTTATCTCTCCATAACTTTCTAAGTCAAAATGGACTCTATAACGCACACCTTGTGGAAAATATGCACTCCTTACACACATAAGGTTCATGTTACCTCTTCTTATCTTATGATTCGAAATAGACTTTGTCAATGTACTCCTTGCAGACACTATGCACACTTGGACTTGCTCGTAGAAGAGAAACAATTGAAACTTATCTAAATCTTCAAATATTCATACATTCAACTATGTAAATGAATTCATAAATGTAAGAACAAGAACTAACAAAGAATTGCAAATAAACAGAAAGTATACCACTTATTCATTTAGATAGACAGAACAACACCACACATTTGGGACAATGCTCCTCTGTTATATTCATTCAACTGAAATGTACATGTGTTCATAAACTGCTTCTCAGTAGCTCTCAACTCTCAGCTACAATGGAAACAACTCTCGATAACTAGAGTGCCAACAACTTGAACTATCAACTATCAGTAGCCTATCAACAACCTTTACTAGGAAACAATACAAATCTTTATACAAGAGGGGCTCTTCGAGCGTTTCCCTCCAACTACTCTAGAGTTATCCTATCGAAATAAAAGCATTCAACTACTAGAATTTATTACAATAAATATTTGTGACAAAAATATAAGATCGAACACATTGAATCTGTATTGCACACGACTTAATTAAATAAAAATACATTCTCCAATGATCCTCATGTGATCATCTACCTCAAAAACATTAAAGAGGTTCTTTAATTACAATCCCTTCAAAAGTTTTGTGTGATACGCCTTCTCTAAAATTTAAAAATTTACTTCAAAATGTGTGCTAGTGTGCCTAGCTGTCCTCCGCTCATTCTTTGCTGACGATGCTCCTGCATCACCATGCAGTCTGAATATATCTTTCATGAATATGGTTTCAATATCTATTGCCTTGCAAGTTGACTTGAAGGGTATGAAGTGAGCAACCTTTCTTAGTTTGTCCACAACTACCATGATGACATTGTTCTGTTTGGTTGATCTTGGTAGTCCTGTGATGAAGTCCATGGATATGGTTTCCCATTTCCATTCGAAAATTGGTAGAGGCTGCAACAACTCTTTTGGGTGTCAGTGTTTTTCCTTGACTTGCTGGCATTCTAGACACTTATCTAAGTAATCAACTATGTCCTTTTTTCAGTCCGGGCTAATAGAATAGCTTCCTAGTGGTCGTGATCATTTTCTGATAACCAGGATGACCAATATATGGTCTTTTGTGTAGGTCATCCATTATGAACCTATTCAAGTCTTCACAATTTGGATTGTATAATCTTCTCTTGTAATTCAGCAGGTCATCATTAAGAATATGATAACCTTCATACTTCAACCCTATGGGCTCTTGCTTTAGGTATGATGTCACGGTCTTGAAAAATGAATCTATTTCTTGTGAAACTTTGACCCTCTCTTTGATGTCTGATTCACTGGCACTTACAACTGCCAAGTGAACTACTTTCATACTTATACTAAGGGCATCAACCACCCTATTCTCCTTTCCTTTGATATGTTTGATTTCAAAATAAAACTCACTAAGGAGAGCCATCCACCTAGCTTGTCTCACATTGAGTTTTGGTTGGTCAAACAAACACCTCAACCCACTATGGTATGTCATAAGTACAAATATTCTACYTAAGAGGTAATGCCTCCACATKTTTAAAGCATGCACTATGGAAGACAATTCCATATCATGGGTCACATAATTGACTTCATGTTCATTCAATTTTCTGGACTCGTGGAAAATCACATGTCCTTCTTGCATAAGGACTCCTCSRAGCCCTTCCTTGCAGGAATATGTACACACAAGGAMGTCTTTGTTTGGATCTGCAATATTCATTACATGCACATTGGTTATAAGGTATTTCAGCTCTTGAAATATTTCCTCACATTYTGATGTCCAAATGAATTTAACCCCCTTTTTATGAAGGGAGGTGATTGGACAACCAATCTTGGAGAATCCTTTTATGAATCTCCTGTAGTATCCAGCCAKGCCCATAAAGGATATGATATMAGATACATCCTTTGGGGTAGGCCAATCCATGATGGCTTCAATCTTGTCAGGATCAACTGCCACTCTTTCTTCATAAATAACATGGCCTAAGTAGTGGACTTATTTCTGGAAGAAGTCACACTTACTGAGCTTACCATAGAGCTGATGCTCTCTTAGGACTTGGAGTACTATCTTGAGATTTTCTTCATGCTCTTCCCTATTCTTGGAATATATTAGGATATCATCAATCGATACCATCACAAATCTATCCAATAAATTTTTGAATATGTTATTCATTAAGCACATAAAAGTGGTTGGTGCATTGGTAAGCCCAAATGGCACCACCACAAATTCATAGTGGCCATATATTGTCCTAAAAGCTGTCTTGCGGATGTATTTATCTTTGATTCGAACCTAATGGTATCCAAGCCTCAATTCAATCTTGGAGAATATTGTAGAACCCCTTAATTGGTCAAGCAAGTCATCGATCCTTGGCAAGGGATACTTGTTCTTGATGGTCATCTTATTGAGTTGTCTATAATCTATGCACAGTCTAAGTGTGCCATCTTTCTTTTTCAAAAAAAAGGCCGGTGCTCCCCATGGGGACACACTATGACAAATGTAGCCTTTGTCCCACATCTCCTTTATCTATAATTTGAGCTCAAATATCTCTGGTGTACTCATTCTATAGGGTGTTCTAGACATCAACACTGCTCCTGGTACAATTTCTATTGAAAAATCAATATCCCTTCTTGGAGGTATACTTGGTACCTCTTCTGGGAATACATATTTATATTATCTCAATATGGGATAGTCCTCTAGGCTGGGTTTTCCATTCTCAATAGAGTTTAGTACTTGTATTGCATACAAGGGAAATCCCTTTCTGCAATACTTCTTCACTTGGAGGGTTGATGTTTGTCTCACTGAGATAGGATTTTGAATCCCTTGTAGGGTTACTCTTCTTCCTTATTATTTTTCACACTCCAAAGTTTTACTGTAACAATCCAACTTGGTTTTGTGGGCAGACAACCAATCCATGGCAATTAGCAGGTCATAATATCCTAGAGGAAGTATGTTTAGTTTTTCTTGGATGGGAAACCCACTCATGACAAATTGGCATGCTGGTATGACCTCTATTACTTTTCTTTTGGTTCCAATGTCTAGTTGTACTAGCCATGATTTAAAATGTTTAACTTGTTGCAATTTTCATTTATCGACAGTTTGAGGGGCAACATAACTCAAATTAGAAACAAGGTCAATTAAAATGGAAACATCATGGTTGGTAATCGTACCTCCCATATCCACCACTGAAGCTTGGTGGTCAACTTTTCTATTATCCAAGGTTGCATAAATTTGTGGCAAGCTCCTAGCCACATCATTGACTATGGTAGCCTCTTGGACGTTGTAGACCCTCCCAGGGTTCTGTTGCCTATGCAGACAATTCCTCAACATACGATTCTCTCCACAACCCCAACATTTCAAGTTTTCTCTCTTTGTGTTATTAGTCTTACTTGGAGATGCTATGAATGGTTTATTTCCACTCTGGGATGGAAAATTTTGCTGATACACACTTCTAGAAGGAAGGCTCATCCTAGAGCTCTTACAAGGGATCTTAAATCTCAAGGGTTTAAACCCCTTCTTCTTGAATCCCGAGTTTTTTTTCTTCTTCCAGTCTCCATGGGGTTCTGTCTTACTCTTGAGTTTCTCATAGCAATACCTTGCTTTTTGAATAGTATATTCTAAGGTCTTTGGCTCATCAAACTCAATTCTATCCCGACAGGATTGAGGTAAACCACTAATGAGTCGTTGCATCTTTACATTTTCATCCTTTATATAGGGCACATACCTCATCAAATCGATAAATTTGTTGATATACTCATCTATGGTGGGTTGTCCCATATTGAGTTCATAGAACTCTTTGGTCTTCCCCTCAAAGTAATTTTCTGACAAGTACTTCTTCTTGAAGTATTTCTCAAATTGTTTCCATGAAAAGTCCTTCTCATGGACTCCTTCCACATTCCTAAGGTCTTCCCACCAAATGGAAGCTTTCCCATTCAAGTTTAAAATGGATATCTGATACTTTAAGTTTTTAGAGTAGTCATGGACTCTGAAGTACTTCTTCAAGATGAGTAGCCAAACTTCTGATTATTCCCCCTTATTAATATCTCCATTGAAGGTGGGTGGTTTGGATTTTTTGAATTCTTCAGGGTCACGAATCTTGGAATGTTTCCTCTTCTTTCCTCTTGTCTGAGAATGGGAACTAGTTTTTCCACTAGAATATTCCTTGGAGTTGTCAGTGTCCTCACCAGAGGAATATTCCATCGAATGTCTCTTGGCTCCATGTTGGAACTTATTTGAGGTGATCCTCCTGGTGTGGCCACTTTTAGGACCATGCTTCTGTATCTCAGGTGGACTTGGAGTTTTCTTAGTATGATGTATGTCCACATGATTTACAGTTGGACCATGTTTTAGTTTCCTTTGTATATATGATAGACTTTGCAATAGGATTGCATTAATTTCTGTCTTGTTTTCCTTCTCCTTGATCAATCTTTCATTGCCAACCTTATAACTCTGTAATTCTTCCATGAGGCTTCTTACAATTTCAACCAAATTTGGAGGGGTTTCCACCACCCTCCTTTCATCAGATTATTCCTCTCTATTGTGGGAGCTCTCCCCCAACTCCTGATGTGTCACCATCCTTTCACTACTACATATGACCAAATTTGCCATAGTTTTTCGTTTCTATTGCCACACATATCCGTCGCACTTTCCATGAAGGAAAACAATTTTTTTCGTGGTACTTTTTTTTGTTGCTATATCCACACATTTGTTTTTTGTGGAAACAATGATGAAATTAGACCGCCATGTGTCACCATCTTAAAAAGAGGCATACTTTTTTTCGACGGATAAATTGTGGCAATAGCGACGAAAAAAGTGTGTACTTGTAAAACCCCACCACTGACTTGTGACGCAGATGCCATACTTGCGACGGTTAAAGCGTGGAAAGTACTGACGAAATATCGTCGCAATAACGACGAAAAAATGTGGTAGAGTAAAAACACCTATCAATAGCTTGCGACGTAGATGCCATACTTGCGACGATCATATCGTCGCTATTGCAACACATTCTATAGGTTTAAAAAACAAATTGATAATTTTCCCCTGCTTTCTAAGAAATCTCCTATCACATCCTTTTATGTGGATAAGGAAATATCAATTATGATTTTGAAACACGGTCCTATATGAGGGCATCTACTATCTCATTTTCCAACATTAAATAGGCAATCTCAAGATTATTAGCAAGTTTTGTGTATTTAACTATCATTGGAGAATCAATGAGAGCATCATTAAGTTTCTACATTTATGTATTCAGAAATGGACATTAAACAACAAAAAATACTGATTTCGTGAAAATTTATGTCGTCAGATTCTGACCAACAAAAACCATTTCATAGAACAATTAGACAACGCCCAATTTTCCATGTCGATTTTGAAGTGGGTGTGGGAGCATCTGAACTCCAAATTCTCACACCTACCAATGTTATCGCCATCCATTCAAATTTTCCGTGTCGATTTTGAAGTGGGTGTGGAAGAATATCAACTCCAAATTCTCACACCTACCAACTTTCTTTCCATCCATTCAAAGAACCGTGGAAAATTTGGTCATGCATCTTGAATATAGCTAGTTTCAGGCTATGTCGATCAGTCGACCTACAAAGAAAAGGAACAATTATTGATCAAAGATAACCCTTCTTTCTATAATGCCAAGGTTAGGAGAGAATGCATGGGCCTAATATATGTTTTATTATCAAGCTATTGAGACATGGGCACATAGGTAGAACCCATATATGTTACAATCAACCAATTTGACTGCGCTAGTATTGGAGCGAGAGTTGCAACAATGTCCAAAAGGTTCAAAATATAGGTAATGGTCATGTAGTAATAAGTCAAGGGCATAAATACGAAAAAGTACAATGCACCTATATCTAAAGTTCAAACCATTAAAAGTTATTAAGCAACAAGTTCAAGAAAACTTGATGAAGTAGCACAATACTTCTATCTGGTGACACACAATGACATGTGAACGATTGATTTGTTAAGTTGAAGCACAATTAGAATTCTCTTGATTCATGTTCCTTGAAAATATGGATGGATACAATGTGTCACTGTAAGTTCATCAATGCTTGTCTTTCCTAAAACACATGTTACAACGTACTATAAACAATGCAAAGTGAAGGAACCTTGAAGCGTGATAGACTTAGGGAAGCATGACATTGAGAAGCCAATAAACCTAAGAAAGTGTGAGAAGGCATATGGAACTTACGACTTAATTCAAAGGCATCTGGCACTTACGATTTAATTCTCCGATGTTGTAGAGCCATAATATATTTTTGAACATGAATACTATCATTATTTTTGACAATTTTCATTACTTGTTGAAACTCAACAAAAAAAAGACAATCTACAAATGAAGTTAATTAGATATTCAATTATTTTCGAACTTTATCACCAGTAGCAAGAGGTTAATAACATGTTCTCCTTGCTCAAGGGACTTTTGGAGAAATTGTGGGATAGGATTGTATGACATAGACCTAATTTTCAAGACAATGAAGATGCACATACACAACTACAACAAAGAGCTAGTTTGGATTATCATTTTTTAGAGAGCCAAATGTTATGTCCATTTTATGCTTTTGTGCATTTAAGCACAAATCCATTACAAAAACATCAAATTAAAACATAGTCAAAGATTTACTTGTTCCTTCATTAAATCAAATGCTACAAATTAGAAACAATTCCAATATAGG
>ML806624.1:191475-210325 GCA_009831015.1 Picea engelmannii
CCAGCGACATCCTAAACCCTAACCCAATGACCTGGATTAGTCCAAAACCCTAATTCCTTAACTGGAAATAGAAAACCATCGGCAAAAAACCATGTGCCGAAAAACCACCTAATATCATGTGGTCCCGGAAATATGTCGGCCCGAAAAAAAATTTCGGGGGCGCTGCCCCCGAACCCCTATGCGGGAGGCTACGCTCCCCTGCACCCCTCGAGGGGGGGGCCTAGAATCCCCCCCTCTAACCCCCCTACGCACCCAATGCAGGCGCTCAGACACTACTACTCGTGCAAAGAATATAACACATACCCAACACCTACATCTAGTACGACAAGGGAGTATTTTTATGGTGTTGATTAAGAAATCAACAAAAAAGAGGGATTTATGGTCCATGCCTAGGGATTTATGGAATTGAAAATGCAATATGTGATATAACAATGGTCATTTCAAATGAATTTGTAACATGAAGCATGGTTCTCATGGTTGTCCAAGGAATTCTCTAGGGTCAAACAACAAGGTACAAGATCACAAAAAATTCCTTAGGGACACATGGGCCATTCATCACAGTCATTTTTATAGTGTTGATTAAACAATGAACGAAAAGAGGGATTTTTCATCACAACTATGACACACATACATTGCATATACAATGTAGAACCTGGAATAAAAATGAAGAAAGACTGATGAAAACTTAAAACTTGCATCAACCAATTTGTGTACTTTGAAAGAAAATCAGGGTTTATGGTTTAGATGATGAATTGATGATGGAAACAAGGGGGTGTGTGAGTCAAATTTGAGTCCAAAAACCCTCCCATATCATTAAGGCATGAAAATAGTCTATCCATGTCAAATTTTAGTCAATACAGAAACAATTTGAAAATATTTCAACGTTGGCCCCATTCATAGGTCACCATTGCCCATGCCTAGACCTAGTACAATGTCTATTCGTTATTCATTTTAAAATTCATTGAAAGTACACATGTTCTCGCATGTAGTACTGTATATTTTATTATATAAACCCTTCCATATCATTAAGGCATGCGAACAATCTATCCATGTCAAATTTTAGTGCATATAGAAACATTTTGAAAGAATTTCAAGATTGGCCCCATTCATAGGTTACTGTTGCCCATCAGGTTACTGTTGAACTAGATTACATATGATAATGAAGCTCCATATGAAAAATCAAGCTACATATCATCAAGAAAAATCAAGATTACTGTTGAACTAGAGTGATGTTTGAGTCTGGAAACCCTCCCATATCGTCAAGGCATACAAACAGTCTATCCATGTCATCTTCTGCATGATAATTTTAGTTGATTAGGATGAAGAGCCCCATGAAATGGACATATGAAGGAGTGTAAAAGGTGGAGGTTTGAAGAAGATTATCTATTACATTCCTATGCTAAGCGATACTAGCCACAAGAATGGAATATTATATCACAGAGAATGAATAGAGCCCTAGACAGAGATCCAAAATCCCGTGTAGAGAGGTGGAAGAACTACTTGAAGCTCGGAATCAAGAAGGGCTCCTTATTAGAAGACGAGTAACATCTTGTTATAAGTCTTCAGGCAAAATCAATAAAATATTTGAATAACACAAATTCAAGTCAAAAGAAGTGTAGTTGAATATAGCAAAAAGGAGAGCCATACTATTTCAATGCAAAGAAAAACCAACAATTGTCAATGTAGATATTGTTTCAAATTTGGACAGAAATCTCGCAGAAAGGAGAGGCATAACAAAAAATTTTAGATGGAAATCTGACAAATATTTTTTTGTCGCATGAAATACCTGGGATGACATACCTACATCGTTGGTATGAGATGTTTTCGAAATTGCTAAATCCAATTTCTGCAATCAAAATCTGCAATTTTGATGGATTTGCATTGAAAATGCTCATAAAGGGTGCTTTTTTATATTTTTCAATGAAACCTAAGAACCTGGCATCCACGTTGACGATTACCAGAACAATGGCTTATATTGTTGAATTAATGCCTTGTTTTGGACAGGTTTTGCAACAACGTGTTGCTTTGACAAAAGATTGGGATTGATCATATTTTATTCAAACACGACAATTTTTTTAATTATGGTTGTCATACATTGGTTTATGCAAAATATAAACATAAAAATGTCAATCCATGGGATGACATACCTACATCGTTGGTATGAGATGTTTTCGAAATTGCTGAATCCGATTTCTGCAATTAAAATCTGCAATTTCGACGGATTTTCATTGAAAATGCTCATAAAGGGTGCTTTTTTATATTTTTCAATGAAAGCTAAGAACCTGGCATCTACGCCAGCCATTACCAGAACAATGGCTTATATTGTCGAATTAATGCCTTGTTCTAGACAGGTTTTGCAACAACGTGTTGCTTTGACAAAATATTGAGATTGATCATATTTTTTTCAAACACGACAAAAAATTAAATTATGGTTGTCATTCATTGGCTTATACAAAAATATAAACATAAAAATGTAATTAATCCCTGGGTTGACATACCTACTTCGTTGGTATGATATGTTTTCTAAATTGCTAAATCCGATTTCTGCAATTAAAATATGCAATTTCGACGGATTTTCATTGAAAATGATCATAAAGGGTGCTTTTTTATATTTTTCAATGAAACCTAAGAATCTGGCATCCACGCCGGCTATTACCAGAATAATGGCTTATATTGTCGAATTAATACCTTGTTCTGGACAGGTTTTGCAACATGTTTCTTTGACAAAAGATTGGGATTGATCATATTTTATTCAAACACGACAAAAAATTAAATTATGGTTGTCATTCATTGGCTTATACAAAAATATAAACATAAAAAATGTAAATCCCTGGGATGACATACCTACATCGTTGGTATGATTAGGCACAAACATGCAAATATCCTCTTGGTTTTGAGAATAGTTCATTCTCTACTAAACATGGGAAACCACATGAAGGTGGAAGCTCTAATTATGCCCCCCCACCCCTCACCCTCACATCACTCTCAATTCCCCTATACCTAATTTGAAATTACAAAGAACATGTAAAATATACTCTATTATACAAAATAAAAACATATAAAGATCATATAAAATATATACACATACCTCTTCTTTTCAACAATTAAATATCAATCATCTTCTTCTTCATCCAACTGAACATATGTATCAAGATCTAGTTCATAATCGATATTGGTGAAAGGCTCATTCATGTCAACATCATCATCAACATCATTTTTGCTAATATAGTTATTGATATCATCAATGAGATCATCGTCTCCTACATTTGGATGATCAACTTCTTCAACTTCTTCATCTGACACATCGAATACAACCACCTGCTCCTGATATGCATAATCATGATCTTCTTCCTCGTTATTATCTTCATCCTTAGCTACATGATTATACTTTACCGATCTTCCTCTTGGATCATATCTAACAACGTATGGCCAACCTTCTTTACCAGGTACCTCTGAGTAAAATACTTGCTCACATTGACTTGGAGGAACATAAATCTCTGTACCTAATTCAAATGGCCTTGTATTAACCATGGTAAATCCATTATCATGCTCAATAACATTTCTTTCAGGATCACGCTCATTCATCCGTAGCTTGTACCGTTTCACCTCAAACAAAAATATTTTAAAGGAATTAAAATCAYAGTCAATTATATCCTCCAAATTCCCATAGTACCTATTCTCAGTTTCTTCCATATTTTTGTCACTTATAGAGGAAATGTTGGTGACCTTAAACACTACAATTATCCCACAATCTGAGGATTTCATCTTATCATCCAACATTTTGATACGAAATTTATGACCATTACACCACATAGCCTTGTGATGTTTCAATTGCAACATGGACAACAAGTAAAAAATACATTGCCAATTAATAAACCTCATATAGGACTTAGTAAATATATATTTCAAAAATTAAACAAAGCAAATACATTGAAAAATTGGGAAATAACTAGGAAAATGTGGGTAAACAATTTATTTGCATGTTTATCTTTTAAACCAAAGGCTAAATCAACTTCACTAGTTGACGTAATATTAGGAAATTGATCTTGATGACGATACATTGTTTTAATCATCTTACTCACCCCTTCCCATGATAACCTACCGAATTATTCTTTAGTATATTCTATCCAATGCTCCATCCAATCAAGGTTGTTTGCAATGTATAAATGTAAATCATCCCACTCTCGAGCAACTATATGATAAAATAACAATTTAATATCATTAATTAGCTATTGTTGATAAATAAATAGTTTAATATAGTTCAATATGCAGGAATAAAAAATGTAAAAAATCAGTATAATAAAATAAAATTGGAAAAATAAATGTGTAATATATTAAATCTACGTCAACATCTAATAATTACCTTTCACAGTCCTCATTTTACCTTTCCCCAATATGACCTCTCCTTCAAATTTGTTGATGGAGTTGAGATGCCAAATGCGTGGCACATTCATATTTTCTGCTAATTTAGGTAGATATTGACTAATATACACCATGCATTGATATACCATATATCCCTCAACCATAGAACCCTCCAGACATGCTCTTTTTCTAACAAAAGCCTTCAATGACTTCAACTGCCTCTCCACCATCCACATCGACCTTGTGTGTACTAGTCCACATAATTCAATCTCCTCAACTTAGTGTATGAGGTAGTGTTCTTGTGCATTGAAAAATGTTGGAAGTAGATACTGTTGCATTTGACACATTAGTCGGGGAATTTCTCTCTTCCAATACCTTATATCTTCTTTATGGATTTCTTTTGATTATAGCCACCTACAAATGTCAATGCAATAAAATAATATCAAGGCATACATAAATTTGTATATAAAACATAATATGTCAATAAGTTTCGCTACAAATCACATAAGAAGTACATTTTCCTTATAAAACATTACTTACCTCATGTATTTGCCAAGTACATAAATATTTTGTTTTATGTTGTTATCAAAATCGTCTGGGAGAGATAAAGGTAGAACATACTGTAACAAAATAAATAAATTATTATTTGTTTCCAAAAGATGCGTACCAATAAGGAAATATATTATAACCTACTAATTGCCTTAATGAATGTATGCTATTCATGTGTTTTAACCCCACCAAAATCACTTTTTTTCGTTAATACATTTTGTATGTTCGACGAAAACCCCGTAGGAAACCTAATTTTTCGAATGAAATCTTTTACAATATTTCTTTGTTGCTTGATGCAGAGCCCCCCCCCCTTCTCTCCTAAGGGCTGCATGACCTCTCGGTCTAGGATCGATCAAGAAAATGAGTTTGGTTGACTCTTCAGTCCCTCAAGGACCTTCAATCAATTGAATAGGCCCTCTTTCCCTTAAGGCACATGTTACATGGAACCTACGGGCTTCTCCTTGATTCTTTTAAAGCCTCAACATATTTAGTCTTTAGCTCTCTTGGTTAATCCCCTCTCTTTATGTGACCAAGGCTGTGCCTAGTCGCCTAATCGAAAGGTGCGTCGTGACTTCGCGTATCGGGTATTTGTGTGTGAGTCACCTTGACTCTCCCGACCTATGAAATCCCGATAGGAACCTAGCACGTTCTAGCCCCTCTATTATTCTTCACTGATGTGACATTTTTCTATGACCACCTACCTAACTCAAAAGGCATTTCATCTGCTTTTTTGTCCTTCCAAAACCCAAACTTGCGAGTTTCGATTGCCAGATCAACAGTCCACAATCCCCGCGATCCAACGGTCCTGATCTCTTTTTCACGTATTGGGAATTCGCATCTCACTAAGTTGGAAGGATGATCACTTCTCTCCTCTAATCCTCGATATTCCAAAATTCCTATGCACCAGATCAATGACTCACAACTCCCCATGATCGGAGGAATCAGATTAACTCTTCGCGAATTGGGACTTCATGTTTCGCGAAGTTGGAAGATCATTCACCTCCCTTATCCCGATATCCGAACTCCCAATATCTCATTTTCTTTGAAATGATTCAACATTCCAAATCCCTTCTCAATTCGATGACTCATATCAAATCACAATTTTAGTATTCATGAATTCCCAGAACTCTTACCTCTTATTTCCCGAGTTGCAAACTCCCGATGAAACCATATCTATGGTTCAACTCCCTCCTTCGATCAATGACTGTGATAAAATCACGATTTCACGACTCGCGAGTTCTTATAACTCTACCTTTGACTTCTCTGAGTCTTGAGTCAGTGAAATGATGACCTCTAGCCATGTGTCCCCCTTGACGATGGATGGCTCCGATGATTTCAGAACGTCATAAGTCCAATTCTCTTGTACACTTTCAAAGATTTAATGTTAGTGCACTTTACCTTGATCAGACGACTACGATCTTTAGGCACACAGATCGAACGAATGTGATCCTTTATTTGCACTCTGATTGAATGACTGAGATGTTTTCTATGGTGCTCATATCGAATGGTTGGGATATTTCCTCCTCCACGCTTACTCTTCGGTGTCTGGACGCTGATCGGAAGGTCCAAATATCTCTCCCTAAGCTTACACTTTCTTCAGACTTAGAATATTTTTGAAATATTCAAATACTTCAACCTTTGTCTTTCCTATGAGTCTGTTTCCTTAGATCTCGTCCACACTTGTAAAGTGTTATCCCTTCTGAGATTTATCTCCTCTAAGGTTTTGATCTCCCAAGCACTTCTTGCTTTTCTAGGAAATTCGTCAAACTTAGATTTAAATATTTCTTGAAAAACATTATTCTCACCTTCCTGGCATCCCTCTGTTCCATTCCTGTGACTTCTTATGGAGTCTCTTTGACACCGAGTCGAATTCTGGATCTGTGAACTCCTTGCAGCAGATTCTTACGCAAGATCTAGATTCTTGCGGATGACTGTGCACTCCTTGCAATAGTCACATTGCACTACCTGCAAAGGAAATATTATGCTATTTCTTCTGAGATTTATGAGTCAAAACAGACCCTATCAATGCACTCCTTACAGACTGTGTGCACACCTTGCACCGACTCACGAAGAAAAGCGATTTAAATTCTTATGAAATAATTTCAAATCTACATACACTCGTAGCAAGATTCATTCATTCTTGAAAATATTATCACAACAACATGGGAATTGAAAACAATATTCACACCATACACTGGATCAATTTTCCTCCGTTATCTTCATTCAAAATCAAGAGAATGGTTATAGTAAAATTCTAACAACAATCACTGCTCTGATATTCCTACTTGTTTGCAACTATCGTAACCCCTCTTTAGGGTGTACAAAACCTCTCTTTATAAAAAATAAAACAAACTAACTACTACCTAATTATGGTTACATCGAGACTAGGGTTAAATCCCCAGGTCACACGTGCTCATTCTATCTATGTGCGTGATCTTTCCTTTCATTATTTTTTATCAGCTTCAAAATATTTGCAATGCCGGCTATTATTCGAGACCCCAGATTGGTCCTTAGGTGTTGACTTGTCCTACCACATGTACTTGCTGATGATGCTCCTGCATCATACTCCCCTAAGAAAAAATTCATGGACTCTTGTCCATGAGCTCCTGCATCGACTTTTCATGCTTCTGGATATCAAATTCACTCTCCCAACTGGCATTTTCTATTGGATGTCCCTTTCACTTGACTAGATACTCAAAATAAGTCTTTCTTCGGGTCTTCTTACCAATCCTCTCATCAACGATATTTTCCATTTGTGGTTTTTCTGCTATAGGCATTTGTTTCTCCCACTGAATCGTCCCTTGATCTGTTGATCCCTCTGTGTCATCCTTCCTGTATAGATACAGGTCTGAGACATTGAATATGGGCGATATGCCTACATGATCTAGTATCTTGATCTCATAGGCGTTTACATCAAACTTCCTCAAGATCTTACATGGCCCTATCTTCTTCATCTTTAGCTTGTTATATGTCCCCCTAGGGAACCTCTCCTTTCTGATATGTGATAGAACCTAATATCCTATTTCAAATTGAAGTTCTTTTTGATGTTGATCATCTCTGCATTTGTACTGTTGGCTAGAATTCTGCAACTTCCCTCTGATCTGGCTATGGAGCTTCTGCATCTCTGCAACAAAATATTTTGCTCCAATGCTCCTGATCTCACTCTGTTCCAAGTCTCTCAACTCAGATACTCCCCTGGGTTGGATTCCATACAATATTTGGAATGGGCTCTTCCTAGTGCTCCTATTTGGTGAGTCGTTGTATGCAAACTATGCTTGTGGCAAAATCTAATACCACTGATTATGGTGACCAGACTCCTTAATAATTTTCCCAAACTTCTGTTTACCACCTCAGTCTGTCCCTCTATCTGAGGGTGATAAGTTGAGCTGGAGGAAAAATCTATCCCTAACTTCTTCCACAATGTTCTCCAAAAATGACCAACAAATTTCATGTCTATGTTCAAGACGATGCTTCTGGGTAGATCATGAAGTCTCACAACTTCCTTAAAGAACAGATTCGCAACATGTGTTGCATCACTGGTCTTCTGGCATGGGATAAAGTGTGGCATATTTGAAAATATATCCACCACCACAAATATGGAATCACATCCTCTCTGCATTCTTGGCAATCCCAACACAAAATCCATGCTTATTTCATCCCAAGGCCTCTCTGGTATGGGAAATGGTGGATACAATCCAACGTTCTATCTTTTACCTTTTGCATGTTGGAATATTCTACATCTGTTCACTAATTTTATCACATTTATTCTCATACCTGGCCAATAGTATGAACTGCTCAACTGTGCAAATGTCTTATCATGGTTGAAATGTTGAGCCAATCCTCCACTATGTTTTTCCTTCAAAAGGTTATCCCTCATTGAGCATTTTGGGATGCACAAATTATTGCCTTTGAACAACAATCCCTCTTGAATCATATACTCTGTCCCCTGGCTTCTATCTCTCATCACACGATTTTCACATGCTTCGTATGCTTCCTTGAAATCTGGATCATCACTATACATTTCCTCAAGGTGTTCAAACCCTAAGGTATTTACCTGGAATTCCTATAGAATCAAACATCTCCTCTGATTCAATTTTTCCTGTCTGGTTATGAATTGTAAAGCTTGGTTATCGCTATACAAAAAAAATTCTTGTGGGACAAGGTATTGTCTCCATTTCTTTAGGGCTTGGATTATGGCATAAACCTCCTTGTCATAGGTGGAGTATTTTCTCTTAGTCTCATTTAGCTTCTCACTGAAGTACGCAACAGGTCTATTGTCTTGGCTCAAAACTCCTCCAATTGCAACGCCACTTGCATCACATCTCACCTGAAATGTCTTCTCAAAATTTGGCAAGACCATAATTGGTCGCTCTGTTATTTTCTCCTTCAATATATTGAATCTCTTCTCGGCCTCCTCTCTCCATTTAAAATACTTGTGCCTTTTCTTCACTGTATCCATCATTGGTGCACAAATTCCATTGAAATATATGATGAACTTCCTATAGAAACTCACTAATCCATGGAAACTTCTTACCTCAAACATGCTCATGGGTGATGGCCATTCTTTGATTTCTTTCACCTTCTCTGGATCCATCTTCAGTTCATTTGAAGAGATCACACAACCCAAGTAGATGAGTTTTGTCTTCATAAAATAGGAGTTCTTCAGATTTATCAACAACTTCTCCTACTATAGTCTTCTCATCACTAGTGTTAGGTGCCTCAAATTCTCCTCTTTAGTCCTATTAAAGATCAATATATCATCTAGATACACAACCATGAACTTGCCAATGAAATAATTTAGTATTTCATTCATCAACCTCATAAAAGTACTCAGGGCATTGGTTAAGCCAAATGGAATAACAAGCCACTCATACAAACCTTCATTTGTCTTAAAGGCTGTCTTCCACTCATCATGAAGTAAGACCCCCTACCTTGAGGGGTCCGATTGAATTCCCAGTCATGGATATTCTCCTTTCTCCTTGAGCCAAAATGGATCTCAGTTCCCGATGGAACCCTGCAACAAATAACCCATGAGTTTTCAACAACACCCCACCTGCATGGAAAGGTACTAGGCACGACTCCTCTCACAAGCGACCGCGTGATATGACCATGGGACCAACTCTATCGACGGTTCACACTTCGCGATTTTGGGATTTTGCGATTCGCGAAAATCTGCGAACGACGCTTTTATTCCCTTTCTATTCCCCGACTTCCAAATCCTCGAAAGTCTCATTTCAAATGAGATCTACGGCTATGCACCACCCTCGATCTAACGGTCCTAGTTATATCAAGATTTCATGAACCGAGAGTTCGTAACTCTCAACTCCAACCCCGAAGTCCTCTACCTACCAAACCCCAATATGGTGAATTCTTAAGCATGGTATCAACAATCCTCGTTGGTCCAGATCCAACAACCACTATCCCTCCTGAGCTTCTGAGTGTTGAAAGACACTCGAACTTAATTCTCCCATTGATCTACAATATCCAACGGCTCACGACATTTCGACACTTCTCCTCGAAGAATATCCACCGTCCGTTCAACTCTTGTTACTCCTTCACCAATCTCTAACGTCAACTCTTTTGATCTTTCTTCCTTACGGTGACTTCAACTCTCGATTCCCTATGAACATTTCCAAGGTTTTATCCCTTCTGAGCTTTCACTTGCAAACTCAAGGCTTCCAAAAGGGTTCCTGCACGCACTCCTTGCGACAATTGAAAATAACCTTTGGTTATTTGAATCTTCGACTCTGTGCACTCCTTGCAACGACAATCCTTCAATCTTCCTCTTGGTTTAGTAAAATCCAAGATCTCACCTAGCCTGTCCACACCTTGCACGACTCTGTGTTTCACCTGCACTTCTGTTGGCATGAAAACAATGGTATCTCTCCTAAGATTTCTGAGATAAGACTCAAAACTTTGTCAACACACACCTTGCAGACATCCACTGCACTCTTTGCAGGAATATCAGGAAGAGAAACAATTTAAACTCATTCTTCCCTCCTCTCAGACTTCATAGATTCAACATGAAATCAAGGGCATTCATACACACACACACACACACACACACATCATTGAAATAAAATTCAAAATAGAGAAACAAATCAACTGTAAACATACCATTCAACAAATGTAAACAGTAAGGATAATAACACTATAAGCTTGAGTTAAAGCCTTCATATATTAACCCCAATATTCCTGTACATGGGTTCTTCTTTGTGTTCTTTCTCTACCACTCTACAGCTTTTTAGAAAATCTGAATCTCTATACAATGATACAAGTGAGGGTGTCTATTCTTCCGTTTTCCCTCCTACAACTCTAAACTATCTAATAAGAAAATAAAATCTACCTACCTTGCATTTAATACACTTAATGCCTCTAAAATCTGATAGATGAGAGCTACCACTCAAGATCTTCTTACAATCACAAACATAAATGAAAATACATCTTCTTAGCTATTACATAAATTCTCCTTTCATTCAAATTCAAAACATTCTTCAAAATGTACATTGGTGTATTTCCAACCATCCTCCTCTTTGCACATGCTTGCTTCCTCCTTACGATGCTCCTGCATCCTACTCCCTTTGGCTGAAAAGAATCATGAACTCCTGTTCATGAGCTTCTGCACCGTCTGTCCATGCATTTGGATTTTCGCTTCACTCTCCCAACTGACATCTTCAATTGGGTGTCCCTTCCATTTCACCAGGTATTCGAAATATGTCTTCCTCCGGGTCTTCTTACTAACTCTTTGATCAATACGCATTTCCATCTGTGGCTTTTCAGCTACAGGCATCTGTTTGACCCATTGGACTTCCTTTGGATCTTCCGACTGGTCTATTTCATCTACTTTGTAATGGTAAAGGTTTTCTACATTGAATATGGGCGAGATGCCCACATCATCTGGAAATTCTATCTCATAAGCATTTGTCTCAAACATTCTTAATATTTTACATGGCCCAATTTTCTTCATATTTAGTTTATTGTATGTTCCCCTTGGGAACCTTTCTTTTCTGAGATGCGCTAGAACCAAATCACCTACTTCAAACTGAAGTTATCTCCTATGCTGATCTACTCTACACTTGTATTCCTGGTTGTAATTTTCTAATCGCTTTCTGATTTCACTATGGAGCTCCTGCATTTCTGCTACAAAATCCTCCACGCTAGCACTCCTGAATTCGTTTTTCTCTATGCATTTCAATTCAGAGACTCCCCTCGGCTGCATTCCATACATTATCTAGAACGGGCTCTGTCCCGTGCTCCTATTTGGTGAATCGTTGTATAAAAAATTTGCTTGCGGCAGAATCTGATCCCACTGACTGTGATGTTCAACCACCAAACTCCTCAACAGATCTCCCAAAATTTGATTCACTGCCTTAGTCTATCCATCCATCTGAGGATTATATGCTGAGATAAAAGATAAATTTGTTCCCAACTTCTTCCATAGGGTCCTCCAGAAATGACCAACGAAATTGGTATCCCTGTCCGATACAATACTCTCGGGTAAGCTGTGAAGTCTAACAACTTCTTTGAAAAATAGATTGGAAACATGTGTTGCGTCACTGGTCTTCTAACATGGTATGAAATGTGCCATTTTATAAAATCTATCGACTACCACAAATATTGAGTCACAACCCCTTTGCGTCCTTGGCAGTCCTAACACAAAATCCATACTTACCACATCCCACGGCCTCTCTGGTACTGGAAATGGTTGATACAATCTTGTATTCTGTCTTTTCCCTTGGGCATGCTGGCAAATTCTGCACCTATTCACGAACTTCTGGACATTTGTTCTCATCCCCGGCCAATAGTATGAGCCATTCAATTGTGCAAAAGTCTTATCATGGCCGAAATGTCCATCCAATCCTCCACTATGTTTTTCCTTCAAGAGGTTCTCTCTCATAGAGAATTTTGGTATACACAACTAGTTACCCTTGAACAATAGTCCATTCTAAACCAAGTATTCAGTCCATTGGCTTCTATCCCTGAGAATTGGATTCTCACATGCTTCATAAGCTTCTTTAAAATCTACATCATCTTGGTACATTTCCTTGAGGTTATCAAAACCTAAGGTCTTCACTCTTAACTCCTGCATAATCAAACATTTCCTGCTCAAAGCATCAACAACTTTTTTAGCAGTCCCAGAAATATGCTTTATAACAAAAGTAAAATTCTTCTTGTATTCAACCCATTTTGCATGCTTCTGGTTCAATTTCTTCTGTCAATTTATGAATTGTAAGGCATGGTTATCACTGTACAAGACAAAATCTTTCGAAACTAAGTAATGCCTCCATTTTTTAAGGGCATGTATGAATGCATAAAATTCCTTGTCATACGTTGAATGTTTCATCTTTGCATCATTCAGTTTCTCACTGAAGTATGCAATCGGCCTGTTGTCTTGACTTAAGACTGCTCCAATCGCAAATCCACTTACGTCACACCTAACTTGAAATGTCTTGCTGAAATCTGGAAAAACCAGAACTGGTTGTTCAGTTATCTTAGCTTTCAAAAATTTGAAACTCTTCTCTACTTCCTCTGTCCAATGAAAATATTTGTGTCTTTTCTTGACCGTGTCCATCATTGGTGCACATATATAGCTGAAATTTTTGACGAACTTCCTGTAAAAACTGGCAAGTCCATGGAAGATTCTGACTTAAAAAATACTCTTCGGTGATGACCAATCTTTGATCACTCTTACCTTTTCAGGATCCATTTTTAACTCATTCGTAGAGATTACGAATCCAAAATAAATGAGTTCTGTCTTCATGAAATATGATTTCTTCAGATTGATCAGTAACTTCTCTTGTTGCAACCTCCTCATTACTACAGTTAAATGCTTCAAGTGTTTTTCCTCAGTCTTACTGAAGATCAATATATTGCCAAGATATATGATTACAAAATTACCAATGAAATCCTTTAAGACTTCGTTCATCAGTCTCATAAAAGTACTGGGCACATTCATCAAGCCAAATGGCATGACAAGCCATTCATACAGTCCTTCATTTGTCTTGAATGTTGTCTTCCACTCATTGCCTTCCCTCATTCTGATCTGATGATATCCGCTTTTCAAATCAATCTTTGAAAAAAAATTTGCTCCACTCAAGAAATCCATCAAGTCATCCATCTTGGGTAAAAGAAATCTATATCTGATGGTGATTTTATTTATGGTTCTCGAGTCTATGCACATTTTCCAGCCACCATATTTCTTTGGACTTAACACTGTGGGTACTGTTATCACTCTATAAATTCCCAGAGGTTGTCAGAGAAGAAGAAATTTACTAGAGGTAACTTTATCCAACCACTTCGAAACTAGAATCTAGCCCTACCAGTTTCAAAGAGGGATCTCTCTGTATGATTTAGCTATGTTTTAACCTTAAGATATTAGGCTAGTTAAATAAAATAAGATTGGAAAGGTTTGTTGTTGTTTTTGTTAAGTTGGCTGAAAAGAGTTTACGCCTTCGTTGGGCTATGGGGTCCGTATTATAAAGATAGAGGTCTAAACATAAATTAAAAGATTCTTTTCACAGGGAAAGATAATGCATTCATTGGATTCTTTAGCAATAAAATGATGAATAGCAACAAAGATGAGAAAATCAATTAAAGTAAAGAAGCATTTAAGAATTTCTTCACTGTGATATCAAAAAGATAAACATTAAGATCTTTCAAAGCCAGAAATAGGGTATACAAAGATAAATCCTGCAACGTGCACTACTTTAAAAGATTAGATTAGAAAACAATATGACAATTGAGAGAGAAAAACATTTAACATAGAAAAGAATAACATCAACAATGAACAACACGTGAGAATCCTGTGAAACATCCCTTTGTATTACTGGAAGATATCTTGATAAAAATTACAGTCTTTCTAGCTTACAGGGCGTAAATATCAACTCTCAGTACTTCAAAGTTTGAAGTATTTATAATAAAAATTACATACGATCCTGTAATTAAAGATCAGGATGTGGAAATCTAAATTTAGATAACTAACTCAACATAATACAAGAATTTAGGAACTGTTTGATGATGTGTTGAAATCTTCATGTTGATTCTGGGGTAAACCGTTGGTGAGTCCTCTGCACGACCTCATATGATGGAATAGCTAGCTGGGCTTGGACACCTCATCTCCTATTCGATCAAGTTGCATAACTCTTCCCATCAAAGGTTACTAGGAACACTGACCTTAAGCAGTCTTCAATATACTTCATCCAACTCTGTATACTTGGAAAAAGTTGGCTTGATGATGAAAATGTATGGGATCTCATGTTGTATGCTGATATCTGACTATAAAGCCTCTGAAAATGCTCTGCCTGTGATACTGCCCTGTATTCCCAAGAATTTAGAACTATCCTTAGCCACGGTGGCTAATTTCTTTTTATAATTGGACAGTGTCATTAACTTGTCATTTATGACCCTTAAACCTGGGAGGCCTTTCTTCTGCAGAGCTTCAATTTTGCTGAAAAATATTTGTACTCCTATGTCCATAGCCTATACCTTTTCCTCCAGTTGCAACATTATTCCTCTTTTGGTCATGACCCTCTTGAACTCAAGGATGGTTTCTGTCCTATCTTCAATTTTCAACTCCTCTAACTCTTCTTTGGTTTTTGAATTCAGGAATTTAATAATCACAGTGGCTTCTGCAGGCATTTCTCCCAATTATCCTCTAATCTTTTCAATCGCCTCTTGCTTCTTTGCACCAGTTCCTTCTGCTCGAACATGATTTTCACTATAGGCCATATTTCATTTATGGATTTGGTGATATCCATCCAAACATTTTCCTTGACCTCAACAAGTGTTTTTCCTGCCACTGTTTGCTTTTGAAGCTGTTGCAATTCCTGTTTGAGCTTGTATGATGTCTGTTTCTCTTTAGAGTAGCTGGCTTGGTAAGAAGACTTGAGTTCCTGAAGGTTCTCAACCTCCTTTTTAAGTCTACTAATCTCTGTCTCCTGCAAATTCATCTCCTCCATGGATTTTTCCAGTTCTACTGTCTTCTCCAGAGATATCAGTGGAGTTGCTGAGGGAATTTCTGCGGCAGATGATGTGCTTACTCCTGTGAGTGGAACTGCACTCAATGGAATGACCTCCATGGGCTTTGATTGTTCCTTCTCTTTCAATAGTTTTTCCAATTATGCTTCCATGTCCTTCAACTGTGCATTCTGCTCCATGATCAGCTTGAGCATCTCATCCTTTTCCCCTTTTGTCTCAGCTATCTCCTTTGCCTGTGCATCTTCTGTTGGTGGCAATTTCAATTGTTTCCTCAGAGATACTATATCAGAAGTTTTCTTTTTAAGCATTTCCTCAACTGCTTTCACATTTGAGGGGTCATACCCGATCTTGAGGACCAATTCTTTCAACGTCTTAATTCTGTTGTCCTTTGAAAATGATGATATCTTTTCTAATTTCAGCTGTGTCTGGACATTACTCAGAGATGCCTATAATTTGGTGGCTGTAGTAGAAGAATTTTCCAACATGGAGAAAATCATTTCCCCAGTTTTCCTGTGCAGATCCATTTGATCAGTAGGATGCACATCCCTTGTATGAAACTCGAATGTTTCCCTTTTGTATTCAATGATTGCTTTTGGGTTTGGCACCTGTGCTTGCAGAAATGTCATTTGCATTCTACCCTTCTCTGTGTCGAATGCAGACAATAGTCTGTGCTGAGCTATTGATGTCTGTTTCCAAAATTGAGCATATGTACTGTTGGTCAGTGTCTGATTTTTCCTTTTGATCAGATCATATTTCTCAAAAATACTCAATTTTGGTCCTCCTTTTCTCGGCAGGTTGACTGGTGGAGTATTTGTGGGCTGCTTAGGCAAAAATGTAGAAATGATATGGTTGCTGCTTGAGATGAGGAGTGACCAGTCATCCTTCATAGTTGTAGTGGATTTGATTTATTTTTCACCAGCCGTGTCAGGTGTGTAACTGGTTTTTGGCCTCTTAGTATGGAATTGGAAATCCTCGGCCGAGACTTTAGTGATAGGAGGTGAAGAATCCTTCCTAGGCCTTTTCTCCTTGGGAACCTATGGTGTAGTCATCTGTGAGATGATGACCGAAGGGTCCTTCTATTCTATCTCGACCAAAGTGTTCGGTTCCCATTCTGTTTGATTCATGAACTTCTCTATCTTGGGCTTGGGTGCATGAACATATGGGGAATTTTTATTCTTAATCCTCATATTAGAAATTGTCCTGCATGGATCATAGTGCCATATGAAGCTAACAAAAAAATTCATCTCTTTTAGCAATCTATTTACTTCCTCCACGACACTTCAGCTATTACAAATGAAAGACCCTATTTGCCCTTTGATTCTAAGTTGTTTCTTCTTTTTCAGATACACAAAATTTATGTCATCTAAGTTGATCATTTTCCTTATGTACTCCAGAGCAAATATCCTCATGGGTAGGTACTTGGGCAATCTGTATGGAGCCAACTTGCATTTATAATTTCTAATCTCAGTGTGGTTTTGGTAAAGATACCAATCGCCAGTTTTTGCAAGGTCCGAGAGGTGTAAAATCCTCTGAATCTCTTCGTTTATTCTTGGCTCGGGTCTGCCACTGAGCATGCTCACCATTGGATGGTAAAACTGCCCGATAAACTATTTGAAGCTAAATTCTGTAGAATTTTTCCTGAGTAGTGAAGTCCAAGCTGTTACCACTTGCGGCCTCCCCTCCTTTTCCATCTTCTGCATTGAAAAGGAGAATCTGTCCGCTTGAAAGAAAGTGAACATGTAGGCCAATATTGAGGAATACCGGAAAATTCCCTCTGTGGTGAAATTTGAAAACTGTTCATGGATACTGTTCGCTAGGAAAGTGTTGTAATTGAACTGTGTGGTGGGTTTTTCTTCTGTGGAGAAAATGGACAGAAAACCTAATATGGGTTCATTTACCCATTGGTTAGAAAAATAACCCAGTAGAGCACAGAGTGACGAAATGATTTGGTTTCCCTTTACTGAGAACAGGGAGGAAGGGTATGGGGGATTTGTCTTGGGGAGCTGAGTAGCCTGGGGAAGGAAAAGATCGAAAATCTGGGCTCTCTGGGGAAATGACAGTTTCTGGTATAACTCTGTGATGACCTCGATATTGAAAGGGGAGATGGATTCAATTCTTGGGATCTGCATCATCTGGTCTATGGCCTCTGGTGTGATGAAAGGCAAATTTTGTTTTGAGGAAGACACTATGTCTCTCTGGTCAGGGAGATAATGAGCCTAGCACTTGATGGTGAACTCAGGGAAATGGTGGACCCGGGGGAAAATATACAGAGGAAGGTTGGACTCCCAGAGCCCAATTTCATCACTCTGATCTAAGAAAACCTCTTTAAGCCATGACTGCAAATCTGTGAAGTCAAATTCACACCTGGTGTCTACAATTAAATGATCTTTTTCGACTAGGGGGATCCTGTCGAGATCGACTAGAGGCGGGAGGAAAGGATTTTCCTTAGCTTCTGTCCTCTTTGATTTTGGCGCCAGTGCTGTGAAAATACCTGCAAGTCAAACAATCATTAGTGGGGATGATGATGGCTTTGGACGGTTGAATGAAATGGAGAGAAAATGGGGAAACTATGCTCTGGTGCGATGGGGAAGATATTCTCTGGTGAGACGACATAGTAAGCAACAGAAAAATGAAGGGAAATGGTAGTTTTGAGCAAACAGATACCCGTTGGGTGCGGGGGACAGGTCAGCAGGCTAACAGATAAGTTAGCCTGTAATAAATTGCCAACGGGTCATTTGGATGTGAGATGGCAAGTGACAATGAATGATGAATATGAATGAGTGACGTGGAGGGAGTTGATTGGGACTTGACCATGGTGAAGGGACTTGTAATAGGGTGAAAAGACTGACAAAGTAATGATATGTGATCTTTAGGGGAGAATGTGGAAAATGATGTCATGGGGTGACAGGGTATGTCATACCATGGGAGGCGGTGGGAGTCTGAACCAATGGATTCCTGCCAC
>ML806624.1:228064-270294 GCA_009831015.1 Picea engelmannii
GAGCTATGTAGATCGAGAATTGGATTTCTTCAACCAGTGGGTGATGGAAAAAATAAATAGCTCAAAAAAAATCCACGACCAATGTCATAACTATAGAAAATGTTTTGCAAAGTCTCTTAAAGTTAGGTATATATAGATCGACTATATTCGATATAGTGACGAAAATGCCTTAGTTGAACCACAAAAAGTCAACTAGCCATTGCAAGCCACATGTGTTAGCAAATTTTTTTTGAGGTATGCAATAATCATTGCTATAGCGACGAACTTTCTTGGCAATAGCAATGAAAATCCCACCCAATTAAAAAAAAATGAAAATAATGGAAACATGGAAAATTTTCGTGGAATAATCAGCCCATATGTAGTAGTGTTTACATTGTAGTTCTCATGTTGTTCACTAACTATTTGAGTGCATATAATTTTTTTTTCTGTTAGTTACTAATCTACCAATTCATGAACAACACATATCATTACACGGTGAAGTCAGTTATTTATTGGAAACATTAGCAACCTATAGTGTAGACTTCCAAAACATCTATCAACAGTAGAAGGTGTCGTTCCTCTCTTTAGTAGAGGTTCAGACAAGTTTCTTATAGAAGGGGGGTAAGGCAAGGAGTTACCCCATAAGTTCTCAAATAATATTTTTATGTGGCTCTTGCATGAGCCCAAGCAGACCAAGTGATGTTTCCATGATTGGATACCAATTTGTAACACACCCAACCCCTAAATACCCTTTCTATGGATGGGGCATCGATTTTTTTCTTTTCCTGGTGCATTTTCGGTCCCTTAATTAAGAAAAAACCTCTTAATCAACTCTCCCAAAACTTAAATCTCTCACTGTGTGCTTGAACTAGTTAGTAGGTTTTTCCTCGTGACCTTGGGCTAAAAACCAGAGCTAAGAGCCTGCGTTAGCAAAGGTTTTGACACTTCAGAATTTCCCAAACTTTAGAAGTTCCAAAAGTGTTGTCAAATTCTCAAATATCCGAACAACGGAGGGGATCAATGGTTCACATCCTCCGTTGAGATCTACGGTTAAAAATGGGGCTTCGGTACTCAGTACTGAACATACCTTTTTCCTAATCCCCGAAGTCCGGAGATATCACTAGGTAGCCTTAGCCATTCAACGATCTCTATCGAGCATTCCTTTTTACCACACTATGTCGAAATTACCAAACTCCCGATATCTTGCCACATGTCCTTGGCCCTTCGATGGTCGATGTTCAATGTTTGTATATCTTTGCCGAGCATTCCTTTTTACCACACCATGTCCAAACTCCCAAACTCCCCATATCTCACCACGTGGCCTTATCCCTTCGACGGTTGGCATTCAACGTTTTGTTTTGGAAGTTCCTTTATTGTACCATGACTCACGTATTTCGAACTCTCAAAGCTATCCAAAATCCTAGAGTCCTGGACACATCACCAACCATGTAGGCTAGGTGACCACGAACTAGAAACTGACATGTCGCAAGGGTCAAGGGGTGACACATGTCCTAGATAGGGGGTGACACATGTCATTCTCTAACAATAACAATGGGTATGTGAATCATCTAAAAATGGGTGACACTTGGCACACGTAATATGGGTCCATGTCACATTGAATGACATCATCAATCCATGTCATCATAGACTGATAATTTCTTAGTCCTTCAATCTAAAGGTCCACAAGGTTCCACATAGATCCATAGATATACTATTCTCATTACTTCGTGGCTTCAACTTCGGAGCTTACCGTATCCTCTTAACACAAATCCCCTGAAGAGATAAGTCTCCAGACTCTCAGATCCTGTGCCATGTTTCCTCTTCAACCAATGGTAGAGATTTACTTCAGCATTCCTGACTTCGACGGTTTTCACTCCTTGAAAACCCTTGGCCAAATTCCTCTAGAGTAAGAAATCTCCAGACCACAGGATCACATGCCATGTATCCATTCATCCAACGATCCTCATCAATTCAACAGTTCGACATTCGAGGCTTCAACGTGTATCTCCCATCTTTCCTTCTGGACCATGCCGGATCTATTTCCACATGTACTTAACATCTACAAATAGGGTTTACTTTTGCTTTCATACCTTTGGGGGAAACTCGCACGTTTCTAGATCACTGAATACTCAGACTCCTTGATAACCATGGATCTGTGGACATGTGTCCCTCTAGTTCAATGGTCCACATTAAATCCATGACTTTGACATTTAGGAGTTCTGGCATTAGACCATTCCTATTCTCCTGAAGTATAATTTCATTGAAGCTCTTAACTCTCCCCTTCCTACATCCAATCTAATGGCTATGAGTGATCTATGATGAATCTCCAGATCAGTAGTCCTTGTTGATTCATGAGTTTGACCTTCAACTATTTTCTAGGATCATGGAATCACAAGTCCTGAAGTCCCGAAGCCGAAGAGCTAGCCCCTTTTTGGACTAGCAAAGGGTTCCCAGACCCCAGTCACATGGATACTTTGGAAATTCTAGGGGCTAAGATCTAATCCTTTAGAAGAAATCAGGTTACAGACATGGGCATGAGCCCTCGGTCATATGGGTGAATAGTCTAAATGAAAAACACCCTTCTCCAACATAATTCAAACTTTGACATTTCTTCTAAGGTAAGCTTCAAGGGGTTGGAAGGACTTAGACATTTCAGTCCATCCTTCCTCGACTCTTCTAGGGATTCCCATCCCTTGACCATCTAGCAGAAAAAATAAGATAAATTGAAAGATCATATAGATATAACAATTTACAGAAATCACATAGGTTTTATAACAACTATTCAAATAGTGAAAGATTGAATCATAAACATAGACATTTGATCATCGCATCCAATATAATACACAAAGTATGAAAATACTTATCAAAACCGAAAAATTGAAGCAATTGCTAAAAGGGGTGCCTGTTTCCTCCCAACCATAGGCACAGTCACTCCTGATGGATTTACCATTGGCCAACCCTAATCTAGACCATGGTTCTCTAGGAGATATTGTTTCTCCTTGCTCCACAACAATCAGGGATGAAGGTTACTCTCCTACTCCCACAAGAACTTGGCAACTAGTTTTCTCTGCTCCAAGTAAGGATGTCTGCACGAGTACTTCCTCAGTCACTCATCAACCCTATTTATTAGCTTGTATCCAAACCCTTCCCATGGATTCTTATAAACAGATCGAGCTTACTGCTCATCTTTTTCCTTTGAAATTCAGAGTCAAAGTTTGCTCACTGGTCTTCTCAGGAGAGTGTTTTTTCTACTCTACTCTCTTGCAGATCTGTATCTATCCCTGAATTAACTCATTCCTTTCTTTTCTCAACAATGTTTCATGGGCATGAATCCCCACTCATGGTTAGGCCTGGAAGCCTTACAGATGGGTACCCTTCCCCATGTCCTCATTAACTCTTGAGGATGGCCTTCCAACTACCAGCCTGAATGGTAATTTATTTCTGGATCAGAGGACTGTTGAGAAATTACACCCAGTAGGTACTGGTCTGGTGAGGGTCATCTCAACCATACTTGGTTTCAATTCACCATATCTCTCATAAAATCCATGGTCTATCTTGGAAAACTTCCCCCCTTTCAGCAGTTTTGCAACACATATTCAAATTCGAATTCTATTAATAACAAAACATTCATACATTTACCCTTTTATACAAAGGTTCATCAAATCAAATATTCACACATATTTAGTCCACCATATTCTCTTGCCTAGTTATACTTATATTTAAAAACTGGGGGAAACAGGGGTATTACATCGGCCTTGAAGGTGAGGGGATTAGTGTCTCTAGAAGGTTGGTGTCTACGAATATTTTAATAGTAGGTTGGTGCCTACATGTGCTACTAAGTTGGTGCTTAGTTGAGGAGATTTATGTCTCCAGTAGGTTGGTTCCCACATCTTGCTGAGTTGGTGCTCAGTTAAGGATATTGGTGTTTCCAGTAGGTTGGTGTCTACATCTTGTTGAGTTGGTGCTTAATTAAGGAGATTGGTGTCTATAGTAGGTTGGTTCCTACAATATTTGTAAAAATAGGTTGGTTCCTATAGACATTTATAAATATAAGTTTTATGGTTTTTTCTTTCGATTGGGTTTCCATGTTAAACTCTATGCATTTTGATTTGTGTTTATATGTGATTATTGTTTCTCAGTTAATGAATGATTGATGAATGGTTAAATAAAGTAAAAAGTATTGTATACTGATTCACCCGCCCAAGTATAAGCATAAGTTCAATAATAATGAGAGTAGTTGATTGGTGGCAATTACCTGGAGATGTTCTACCAAAAGGTTGGATATGAAGACATGATTGTTGGCTTGGTTTGAGGGCATAAGAACTTTGAAAGAAGAGAAAATTGCAAAGAGAGAGAAGGATATTTCATTAATTTCAATATGGGTTTGAAGAGAAGAAACTATAGAGAAAGTAAAAACATCTAATAAAATGATAGAAATATGAAAGAAAAGATTAAGATCAGGGAAATGAGGACCATTGTATAATTCCTAGAGAAGCTTCCTCAAAAAAAATTGTCTACAGAAAACAAGGTATTGAGAAACAATTGATTAGTAAAAAGAAGAAAAGTTTAGATTTTTTAGTAGAAACCTAACAAATAAAGAATCCCATGAAAATAAATAAGTGTAAGAGGATGTGTTTATATAGAATACACATAAGACCACACTAGATAATGAAGGAATTTCCTAGAATACGTTATGAAATAGAAGAGATTTAGAAATCTCTTAGAGGGATAAATATCACTAAAAATCCTAGAGTAGAATGTTTTCTAAAAGAAGATGATGATGAAATTGTGCAAAAGATCCCATGTCAATTGATTGAAGAATAAATGTTGAAGCCAAAGGTTCCTTTGGGAACCCATGATTGTTATAAATATAATTATATTGTTGTTTCCATAGGTTTAGAAGAAAACATTGAATAATATGGCCATAGAGGTCATGATATTGTTGATACACAAGTTAAAGATGACATAAAAATAATTGAGATCATAGAGCAAGTAAAATATGAGAACAAAAGAGACATTGTTGAAGACAACCTTGAAGGTTATGTAGATGTTATTGTTGTACTATGTTATTGATATCAAAGGATTGATGTCAAAGGGTTGATGCCAAGTATTGTCATAGTAATGTGTTTGTATCATTAATATATTGATTATTGGTTATATGGTTATCAATGTAATTGTTGTAAAAAGGGTTGATGTCAAGTGGTTTCATAATGATGTCTTAATACTAAATGGAGTTGTATCATTGATGTCATGTTATGGTTGATATGAAGAACCAAATGGATAAACTCCAAAGTGGTGCCATGTTGGTAGCAGGTCGAAGTGGAAAGAAGGACAATCAGGGGGAAAGAAAGTGTGCAGAAACTGTAGTAATAGCCGGAGGAAAACACAACACGCGCGCATGCAAGAAGGCGTGCACAAGGAAAGAAAAGATGGAAGGAATAAAACCACACACACATGGGAGGAAGACCTAAAGTCAGTAGGGTTAGGGTTTTTGTAATATATTGTAAATGGTTGAAGAGTTCGAGATATAAAAATATAGATACATAGGTATCATAGGGGGTTCCTTCTTGTTAGTTCATTTTTTTATTGTTCCATCATAGATATGTATGAATTGATGCGATATGTAATATGGTTGTGAACCATTTTGTAAGCTGGTGAGATAAAGGAGAGGAGAGAAGGAAGATCTGAGGATTAGATCACAGGCTGAGGATCCTGGTGCGATCTAGTTCACCTCATATAGATCTTACCCATCTGAGGAGCATTGTAAGCGCGTGGCACCGGATATGTAGAACTACCATAATAAAATATCCAAGAGCCAAATCTTTGTGGATGTAGCTTGGGAGGGGGTGAACCACGGTAACATCTGTGTAATGGGATGAATGCATGCATATATTTACCATATTTCCAGTAGTTATTTTCCATGCTTAATGAATGAATGAGTTGTTACATTGTTGGTTTAAATACTGTTGCGATATTGAGGGAATAAGTCATGAATAATAGTAGGTTGCAATTACAAGTTATAATAAATGGTCCATAATACAGATCCCATATCTTGCGCTCAATCCTAGGCTGTAAACACATGAGTCTTACAACCACCCATTAAATCTATCTCAGGTGAGACTGTGTGGCACATTCTGCATGCTGCGTTGCCTTCTGGTTTACTAGGAGGGCCGATATTTTTAGAGTCTTTTGTTGGAACCCCGAAAGACATGAACCATGGGTCAATAACTTAGATGATAGAGTAGAAACAATGAGTAGTAACTAACAAATGGTTTTGTTTATGTTGTAAGGAACAAAGGAGGATTGAGTATATGAGATAGGAGGAGCGGGAAATGAGCGAAGAAAAGAAGAGAGAAATGAGCCATTAGAAGGCGATCTTAAGACCGTGGAACCCCACAAAAGAAGAAATCGAAACTTGGTTGAGAACCAAAGAGCTAGAGTTTGCAAAGAAAGACAATAGAAACCCTAGAATCACACCTCGCAAATATTTGGACAAATACGTGTTTACTAATTTACACGAAGTCATTTTTTGCGATTTTATGCATCTACTATAGGAGTGGATACGAAGGTTGAAGGATAACCATGCGACGAACCAGATTCAATAGCTAGATTGGACCCTAGTCTATATTGGGTAGTTACAACAGGTGAAAAACAAATTCACCCGCGCAATGGACTTTTGGTTTGACAGTATTGTGGCAGGATTCATAATAGAGTTTTCCATGGACACAACAAAGTCATACAGTGCAGCAGAGGAAGAATTTATATGTGAACCTCGAGGAAGGTACATTCAATCACTGTATACTTCTATTAAGATACTATTATATAACAAAGGGGTAATGACAATGGAATCAGACAACTAAACTTCCCTGCGTGCATGGGGGAAGGGGGGAAGCACTGACAGAGTGAGGATAAATGGAAGGAGGGACAGATAAAGACAAGAAGGAGGAGGAACCCTTGGACCCGATCATGATGGATGACAACCAGATCAAGTGGATCTTGGCGTCAATGGGAAAGACACATAGCGGAGCACCCTACCAATACAAGGTGAATACCAAGAAGAGAGCTATAGCCATGAGGGAGGGCTTGGCGAGTGATGAGGAAGAGGTAGAGGATCTCCGAGTAGTGGAGCAGATTGAGGAAATCCTACGCGCAACATATGAGAGGAAAACAAGAGGTCCAAGAATGACAGGAGAAAGCAACCATCCTATCCATATTAATGTAAGTGTGGAACCCATAAACCCATGTGTGACTAATACACCAAAGAGAACACCACCATTTAGACAACCCCAGTTCGGAGGAAGTCCAAAAATAGGATGTAAATCTACACAAGGAACAACAACTGGATGAGTCAGTTCAGGTAGCACTAGTCAAGTACCTACACCACGTAGAGGAGGTAGTAGCTCAATATTCAAAATGGCAGGACACGGTCCTACCATTAGGTTACCAGAATTTCAGGGAGAAACAATAGAATACCCTGAGAAGCACTTGTTCATCTGTGCAAAGATATGGGAATCAAATCATATCACTGATGAAGATACCAAAATCGTGCAACTAGCTATTACACTAAGAGACCGCACACTAGACTGGTACATGAGTCTAGACACAAACAATGCCCTTGGGACGACCAGGACACTGGAAACCATTAAGAAGTTACTGATTAATGAGTTATAGAAGCCGAGTTTAGAGGATCATTACATGAACGAGATGACCGAAATAAGATAGAAATCATGAGAGTCTATATGGGAGATTGACCAGAGATTCAAGTGACTGAAGGTAAAGTTAAATTACCTCATGACCGATATGCAACATCGACACTTGTTTTTCAATTCACTACTCCCACACTTAAAATACCCTTTACAACAACATAAACTTCAAACACAGGTAGAGGCTCTGTAGGTAGCCTTGCAACTGGAATAAAACCAGTATCAATAGACATAACTAGCTATTGAAGAATTGACAGAGGATTTGAAGAATCTCACGTTCCAACTGAACTAGAATAATAACAAGGAAAAATGAGAAGTTGTTTGGTGTACTATGTGTAGGACAGAAGGACACCACAAGAATGAATGTCCAATGTTCACACAGTATATGGCAGCAAGAATGCCAAATCCATTACCAACAGGAGGATTATGGTGTGAAATATGCAAGAAACTGGGTCACGACCCTTATCACTGCACGATGATACAAATATACCAGACAGTTCCAAAGAGTTCATATTGTACCTTTTGCAAGTCAGTGGGCCACGACGATAAATATTGCAGAACTATGGATTTGATGCAAGAAAGGACATTAGATGCATATAGGGTACATGCCGAAATGATGGCTGGGCAAGCTATGCCATAGTTCAATCAAGACCTAGTGCCATACAACACTATGCAACAACATTATAATATTGTGCAACAACCATACAATAATGCGCAAACACAGTACAACCTGACACAACCCCAGTACAATATCACGTAATATAATCAGACACCTTAGTATAACACACCGAGAGGTGATCGATCGGGTTACAAAGTAGGAGGATGAGCCAAAGGAGGTTTCAGATGAGGTAGAGGACTAGTCACATGTCACAATTTTCAGCAACTGGGACATTATGTAAGGGAATGCCCACTTCCACCTGCAACTTGTATGTATTTTCATGCATCGAACCACGATATAGAGGAATTTCTGACACTACTAGTGAAGATTCAGGAAAAGAGGAACCAAAACAATCAGAATGTTTAGTGGATTTCAGCCCAAGCAAGGGATGAAGGACAAAATATCAATATAGTTACCCAAAGAGGAACTAGAACAGGCACTGACGCAGTTCGACAGGAACCAGCACAGAACCAATGGGTAAAGAAGAAAAATGAACCAAGAAAGTAGTTCTACACACAAAAGGAAAAGGAGACCTTTAAGGAGGCCATGAAAGAATTTTAGGAGTACAAAGCATCAACTTCAACTTCGCAACCACACAAGGAAGCCCCAGAATATGAGATGCCTCCATCATTGGATCATACCAATGAAATGCAGCCCATGGGACAAGTAAGTACAATCAAAGTCTTTTTGCAATCATGTGTAAAAGTATTAAGTGATCCATCATATGTTAAAATATTGCAGAACATCCTAGAAAAGTGTAGCAGCAAGATGAAAGGAAAGCTAGAACCTAAAACAGTTAATCACCTACACACCAAAAGAAGAACAAGTAGGGAATTTAGACTGAATGCTAACATTGGGGACTTCAATATGGGAGACATTATACTATATCTAGGATCCGAAGTGAATGTATTACCAAAGAAGACATGGAAATGAATGGGAGAGCCCACATTAGGATACTCACCTGTTCAATTGAAACTAGCAAACCAACACAGAGTCCTACCAATAGGTAGACTGAAAGGACTGACAATAGATATTGATAGAGTGTGTACTAAAGAAAATTTTGAAGTCTTTGAAATAGTGGACGACACAACACCTTACCCAAGATTACATGGTCTGGATTGGGTGTTTGACAACCAGGCCATAATCAATTTGAAGACCAGGAAAATGACATTTGAGTCCAATGAATATAGGGTCATTGCGCCATTAGACCCATCAGAAGGTGTTAAGAACCTAATACTTGCATACATAAATACCACAAAGATTCAGAGAACAATATAGAAAACCACAACTTTATTATAAAAACCCTTGAGGTAGGGCAACACCATACAATGGATCCTATTATGGAAGGGATCCTCTCCTATTCACTTGCCTCTTCAAGGGGAAATCCTCCCATTAAGCTATCGCTCCAAATACAATAATTCTCTTCATGTTCTATTACATTGCTTGAACCTCTTTATATAGTGCTACCATCACCTAATAACATTCCAAAGGAGGAATCTTGTAGAAGTAGAACCTTGTAAGAAATCCTCTTACATTTTTTTATATCTAACTACCCATTTATTATATCTAACTACCATAGCGGGCATTATTTAATAATATAGTGGACCTAGTCCACCTTACATTGAATGGCCTCCACTATTATCACTATGGTCCCTTTGGGACACCACTACTACCTCTCTAGCTACCTAACATTCCATTCCCCTTATGAAAGAGTTGTCCTCAACGCTTGATGTACAACCATATACCAGGGTCCCATGGATAATTGTGGATCATAATGCTGAAGAAGACTGGAGAACCAAGGGTTCATGTAGAAAGGAAAACCACCATGTTGAAGCAGTCCAAACACCATTGTAAGCCTGGGTCCCATGTCCAAGTGCTCATGTGAACTCCCNGTGGAAGATTTTGGAACCCAATAACCAACTCAAAATGATGCTCCAAAGACTGACACCTGTCATGTGGATCCAAATAAGAAGATCCATCCACATAGTGGAAAATGGTCGTAGAAGAATCTGGAAGGAATAATACCACTATAGAATATGCAGGATGGACATTGGTAATAATCATTGGCTCTCGATTTGTCACATTGATGCTCTCTACAGAAGGTGGATTAGAGTCATCAAATAAAATATGAAAGTGGTTGTCATCCCATAAATGACAACTATCCATATACCAATCATCACAATCGACCTCAAAATCATACCAAGCATATATTTATTCATTATATTCATCTCTGATGTCTTCCATAAGAAATCTCTCCTGCATACTATCTAATGAATCTTGAATACTAAGGAAACTATCATTGAAGCCATCTGCAAGGACATGCAATCTAGCATCTAATGTGTCATAAAATTGAGATTGAATGCTTCAGTAAATTGTACAATTTATTTGAGGGTTTGAGAGGAAATAGACATCTGATCACCCTATGAACTCTTTGGTCCCACAACTGTCATGAAAAAACCCAAAAAATAGAACAATAAATTACTGCAGAAAATCGCGGCATTTTCCGGAAAAACCCTGAAAAACTGCTGAATTTAAAATGCTCATAACTTCACTTCCCAGACTCCGTTTCAACTACTTTCTTTTTTGAAATTGGGTGAAATTGTGATAGGAACTCAGATATGTAATTTGTTTGGGAAAATTCGGTCTCCAACTACTACAAATATAAAAAATAAAATTGCGTCACTGTTCGCAGAAAAAACCCTGAAAATTGCAAATTTTAAAACTTCAATATCTCGACTTCCCGGACTCCATTTCGGATGATTTTTATTTTTCAAATTGGGTGTTTTTTTGAGAGGAACTCAGATATACAACCTGTTTCTGCAATGTTTTCACAGAAATATACCAGAAAGTTCCGGAATGTCGCCGCTCTCTTTTTTCTTCTCTGAAAAAAAATCTACAAAAGAAAAAATATTTGCCCACAATGTCTGCCAAGGAAAGTGGTTTGATACCACTTATTAAGAACCAAATAATTTCATAAAAAACTACCATAACTATTCATAGAACAATATATAAATCCATAACTTTATTATAGAAACCCTTGAGGTAGGGAAACACCATACAATGGATCATATTATGGAAGGGATCCTCTCCTGTTCACTTGCCTCTTTGAGGGGGCATCATCCTATTGAGCTATCGCTCCATATATAATAATTCTCTTCATGGCCCATTACATTGCTTAAACCTCTTTATATAGTGCTACCATCACCTAAGAACATTCTAGAGGAGGAATCTTATAGAAGTAGAACCTTATAATAAGTCCTCTTACATTTATTATATCTAACTACCCATTTATTATATCTAACTACCATAGTGGACCTTATTTAATAATATAGTGGACCTAGTCCACCTTACATTGAATGGCCTCCACTATTATCACTATGGACCCTCTCGCCCCCCACTACTACCTCTCTAGCTATAGGTTCTACTTCTAGAAAATTCCTCTTACATTTACTATATCTAACTACCCATTTATTATATCTAACTACCATAGTGGGCCTTATTTAATAATATAGTGGACCTATTCCACCTTACATTGAATGGCCTCCACTATTATCACTATGGGTCCTCTGGCCCCCCACTACTACCTCTCTAGCTACCTAACATTAATATACCTAGGGAGGTAATATGGGGTACCTAGGGAGGTAATATGGGGTACCTAGGGAGGTACCCAATGTGAATGTAGTTATGTGTTGTTAGTGGAATTCATTTAATATATGAGAATGTGGTCATTAAATGTAAGGTGGAATAGGTCCACTATATTAATAAAGGTCCACTATGGTAGTTGGATGTAATAAATGTGAGAAGGATCTCTAGAAGGTTCCTAGGAGATAGAGAGAGCTATATAAAAAAGTGTAAGCAATGTAATGAAACACAATGAAGTATATTGTGATTGTACAAGCAAGGATTGCTTGAGGAGTTTTATCCTTCCATAAGGATTAATATATGGTGTTACCCTACCTCAAGGGTTTTTGATATTTCTTGTGTTCATTGTTATGGTGAATGGTTTATGGTTTATTCCTGGTTATTTCTGAAGTATATTTGCATATCTGGTATAGGTACTTAACAATTGGTATAAGAGCACTTTCCTTGGCCAAAGAAGGGAAGGTTGTTTATCTCTTTTTGCATAATTTTTTCTAGGGAAGAAAAAGAGGGCGACACACTTCAGGTTAATATATGAAGCTTTACATGATGAATTTGGAAACAAAAAATGGGTATTTGAATTCCTCTCGGAAAAATACCCAATTTCAAAAAAAAAATCAACCGAAACGAAGTTCAGGAAGTAAAGTTATGAGCATTTTCAATTCAACGGGTTTTCAGGGTTTTTCTGAAAAAAGATGCGATTTTCTGCCGTAACTTATTGTTCTATTTTTGGGGTTTTTCATAGAAATATGTATTTTATAGGGAAATGTGATGGCCCTAGTATTGAAGAATTCATTAAAGAAAGAAATTCAGCATGGGAAGAGAGTTGGCCCCATTGGGTAGATCTTAAATTGTAAGGTGATGCTGCCATTTGGTGGAAATCGCTTGATTATAAAGAGATGATGACACTCTCCAATGGAGAATTTGAAAAAATATTGTTAGACAAGTGGTCTCATGGAAAAAATAAGGATACAGAGAGAACCAAGAGTCTATGTAAAAAATCTATATTACAGGTTCATGGTTGTATTCATAAAGAAAATATCATTGTTTCTATTAACCATAGTTCCATGCATAATTTTATCAATGTTCAGTTGGTTAATAGATTGCAAGTTCTAGTAAAGAATATTCAAAGCACACAGGTTGAGGGTGAAAATGTTCAAATTTTTAAAGATTTGAAGATTACCATGGATAAATATGTGTTGCATTCAGATTTGTATGCTATGGATATGGATGAAGTGGATATTGTTTTGGGATATTCTTGGATATAATCAATGGGTAACATTAATATTAATGTGAAAAATAAGTTTTTGAAGTTGTGGTACAAGAAAAAGAAAATCACATTGCAGGATGTGTCTCTCAGTAAGAAATATGGGCCCAAGGAAGCTAGAAAATAAGTTATTGCCGAGTCTGAAGTTGAATCAGAGGCAGAGTCTACAGAAGGAGATGAAGCAAAACTATAAGAAAGACATAATTAGGAAGCTAAGGAGGTCATTGACTCAAAGGCACAAAGTGTTGCAGATTTGAAGAAAAAAGAAAAAAATCCTATAGTTGTTGTATATCTCCATCCACATCATATAGAGACACAACAATCATCAATAAAAGGGCATGTGCATCAACACATTTATGCCCCAACAGGGAACCAGACAGGAAATCGATCAAGAGGTGCATGGAGGACCACCGACACTACTTGAAGAACTCAAGCTACAAAAACAATCCCATGGAAACCTCGACATGATGCAGAGCAATATTAGGGTGGCAAGGCAGTAGATAGACATCATGTTCGACTTCCATTGGGATGGATGGATGGTCGTACTTGGTACCAGCTGGCTACATTACTTAGCCAGTCATATTGTATGGTTTCTTCTCATGTTTTGAGGATGAATCCTGTGAAGGGGGATGTAATGTAGTATACCTAGGGAGGTAATATGGGGTACCTAGGGAAGTACCCAATGAGAATGTAGTTATGTGTTGTTAGTGGAAGTCATTTAATATATGAGAATGTGGTCATTAAATGTAAGGTGGAATAGGTCCACTATATTAATAAAGGCCCACTATGGTAGTTGGATGTAATAAATGTGAGAAGGATCTCTGGAAGGTTCCTAAGAGATAGAGAGAGATATATAAAGAAGTGTAAGAAATGTAATTAAACATAACGAAGAGTATTGTGATTGTACAAGCAAGGATTGCTTGAGGAGTTTTATAATTCCATAAGGATTAATATATGGTGTTTCCCTACCTCAAGGGTTTTGGATATTTCTTGTGTTCATTGTTATGGTGAATGGATTATGGTTTATTCTTGGTTATTTCTGAAGTATATTTTCATATCTGGTATAGTTACTTAACAAAAGGGAAGAGGTTTGTATAACCTACTTGCCTAGACTTAGAGGAAATCGACCAGTTGTATAGAACAACTACGCACAATGAGGATTACGTAAACCCAACTACAGACAAGGTACTCAGTTGGCGGAGCATTAATTTATGTGCAACAGACTCAGACACCGGTTTAGAGAACTGGCAGCAAAGGCTACATGAAGTATCGACGCGAAGATGTGCAAGAATAGACTGTGCAATAAGATGGATAGGCACATAAATCAGAGAGCCACCCAGCTTCCACGGAATAAATGATTTGGAAACATTCTTGACACAATATGAAGATGTAGTGTTAGAGAACCAGAGACTGTTAGCACTTGACTTAGCACTAAAGTCCACACTGACAAGATGGTGGAGTGCACACAAAGATAAAATCATATATTGGTACCAATGTAAGCGGTTACTGTGCATAAGGTTTGGCGTAGAACAAAAAAACAACAAACAACAGAAATATAAAGGACAGAGAGAACCAACGGAACACTTGGAGGCATGTAGTACACTGTGGAAAATGACACCTCCAGAGGAATAGTCTCATAACTTCATCCATACTCTAGAAGGCATACTAGTGAATTGGTATACGGACCATGAATTGCACAAAGGAACTATGACATGGATGAAATTGTGACATAATTTCACAGTCACTTTATCATTTGAGCATGAGAACCCCAACATAGATGCAACCCTTAAACGAATAAGAGGAGTAATATTCCTCAAAGAACCAGAAATAGAATATAGCATAGAAGAACAACAATAAAATAAACAGACAATCAAGGGACTGTTGTCATGTTACCATGTATAGGATGAAGCACCAGACAAAGATGATTCGTGCGATATTCAGATCGAAGAAGTAGAAGGCGAAAGATATGTGGAGGGCCCAACCATCGAATCGGAAGTCATTTTTGCGCCAATCAAGGTAAAGAAAGTTAACATCAGGACAACTGAGCAGCCCAAAATGGCCAGCATTGGATATTATTGGGATGAGAAAACAATAGAAAGTATCATAGAGTTATTATGCGAATACAGTGACATCTTTCCCACAACATTCACAGAGATGAAGGGTATAGCCGGAGAACTAGGAGAAATGAAGATACCAGCCAGACTTGAAGTGAGACCTATTAGACAGTGACCCTACAAACTGAAACCCATATATAAACAAAAATTTAAAGAGGAGATCGACACAATGCTCGAAGCCGACATCATAGAATCGGTTGAGGAGTCAGAATGGATAATCCCAATGGTAGTACAGGACAATAAACAAGGAAGAGAGATCAGGATATGTATTGACTTGAGCAATTTGAACGATGCATGCCTACACGACCCGTTCCCTAGACCGTTCATAGATGAAGTGTTAGAGAACATGGGAGGACATGAATCTTACTCATTCACTAATGGATTCTCGGGCTACCATCAGATTAAGATAACACAGGAGGACAGGCACAAGACCATGTTTGCAACAGAATGGGGATCTTATCAGTACATAATCATGCCTTTTGGACTAATGCACCAACAATATTCTCCAGAGTAGTCATTGTTACGTTTAAGGAATTCATCCATCAATTTATTGAAGTATACCTAGATCATTGGACAGTCTACAGCCTATTGAAAAACCATGTGGAAGTTTTACGACTGATGTTAGAAAGATGAAGATAATGCCAGGTATCACTGAATATCAAGAAATGCATATTTGGAACATCGTTTGGGATACTATTGGGCCACATAGTATGCAAACAAGGTTTATTAGTAGATCCAACAAAGATCATAGTCAATGTTAACTTGCCAGCACCAAAAACAGTCCATCAACTAAGAAAAACGTTAGGACACACATGATACTACATGAAATTCATCAAAGGATATGCGTAGATCACAACACCAATGGAAAATATATTAAGGAAGGATACAAAGTTTCAGTGGAATGATAAGTGACAACACGGTCTGGATACCTTCAAGGAAAAGATGGTTACCATGCTGATATTAGTATTTCCAGACTGGGAAAAGACATTCCATGTGCATGTAGATGCATCAACGATAACACTCAGAGCTATCTTGGCACAACTAGGAATAGGAGACTTGGATCACCCAATAGTGTTCACAAGAAAAAAGTTATTAGACTCAGAACATAACTATAACACAATAGAAAGAGAAGGCCTAGCCATGGTCTATGAACTACATAAATTCAGACATTACTTATTGGGAAAGAACTTTAAAATGTTCACAAATCACTCAGCCTTGAAATGCCTCATCAACAAGCCAATGTTGGGGGGGAGAATCTGTCGATGGTTACTACTATTCCAATAATTTGACTTTGAAATAATAGTTAAACCAGGGAAATTAAATGCAGGACCTGACCACCTGTCGAGAGTCACAAATGGAGAAGAACCTACGAATTTAGGAGACAACTTTCTAGATGAAAAGTTATTCTTAGTACGGATTGTTGATGAATACTTCACAGATATCATTCAGTACTTGAGTACAGGTACTGTGCCGCAAGACTATAGCACCGCGCAGAAGAAAAACATGGTAGTCTGCACTGCCGACTATCAATTGATTGGCGGACAATTATATAAAATGGGCGCAGATAGAATCTTGTGAAGATACATGTTAGAGCATGAAATACCAAGATTATTAGCAGAAGCCCACGAGGGTATATTAGGAGGGAATTATGTGGGTAAATCTACCGCACAGAAGGTATTGCGTGTAGGACTATTGTGGCCAACGATTCACAGAGACTCGAAAGAGTATTGTCAAAGATGAGATGTTTGTCAAAGGGTAGGCAAATCCAACAAAAGGGACGAGATGCCATTACGACCACATGTAACATTATAGGCATCTGAGAAGTGGGAAATAGACTTTGTGGGCCCAATCAACCCACTGACAAAAATAATAGGGGCTAGGTACATTATCACTGCGATAGAATACTTAACAAGATGGGTGGAAGCCGCAGCAATAAAAGATTGTAGTGCAGAAACATCAACGCACTTTTTGTTTGAACAAGTAATCACTCGATTTGGGTGCCCAAGAGTTTTGATGAGCGACCAAGGAAAACACTTCATAAACATCACCATCCATGTGATGACTAACAAGTTTGAAGTCCATCATCAGAAGAGCACACCATATCATCCATAGGCAAATGGCACAGTGGAAGCCTTCAACAAGATTCTGGAGAACGCACTGACAAAGATTTGTAACATCAACAAATATGATTGGGACCTCAAAGTACCAACAATATTATGGGCATACATGACTACATGCAAACATTTGACAGGGCACATGCCATTTAATCTAGTTTATGGCCAAGAAGTAGTAGTTCCATTAGAATTTTTAGTACCCAGCTTGCGCATAACAACTATCACACAAATGACAGAATGAGGTGTAGTACAGGAGAGACTGAATCAATTATTGACCATGGAGGAAGAACGAATCTTGGAATGATTCCATCAACAAGTGCATAAAGCAAGAGACAAAGCTTGGCATGATAAACACATTAAGAAGAAAATGTTCAAGGAAGGAGATCTAGTATTGATGTAGGACAACAAATCGTTACAACACCCAGGAAAGATTAGAATGCATTGGTTAGGACCATATGAAGTAATATCTGTCACAAACGGAGGCATTGTACAGTTAAGATATTTAGAAGGTGTATAAATCAGAGGAATGATCAATGTGAGCAGACTAAATTTGTACAAGGACAGTCGACCACACACCGCGCAGTAAAAAAAAATAAAAAAAATAAAAAAAGGAAACAAAACTAAAAAGGGCGCAGTACGCCAGAAGTAGAAAGGCCACGTTAATTTAGAAACACGAACATGGCAAGGACAAGAACAACATTTACATACAAATGGAAACAAGTGGGAAAAATAAAGGTGGCAAAAGCAGCATGACATGAAAAAACTAGGCGAAATTAAAGAAAGGAAAGGACCAATGGGACGAAACATTAATCAAACCAACAAAACACGGGACAACATGAGTAATGGTAAGTACGAAACCACCGAAGATGCATTGAATCCACAATTAAGGTGCATTTAACCCATCACCAAGAAAGCATACTCGATAAGCTTCATGGGAAATCCATACAACACACTAATGCAGGATACCATAGTCTATTCACGAAGACAGAGCTGACATAGAGTGACAGAGGAAAAATAAAACAGAGAGAGTTCATGGAGACCACATAAATCGTTCGAGTCTAGCAACCATTTGATACTCACCACGATGGCACCGCCCAAGCAAGCAGAAGTGAGCTAGACCACCAAACAAACTAGAGTTCAAACCAGATCACGAGGATAGGCCGAAGAAGGTGAACAACAACCGTTGAAGGTTGTCAATATCGATGAAATCCCATCCCTAGAGAGGATACCAGTACAACCCACACCGATATTGGAAGAAATCCAACAGCCAACAACAGAGTCCACTAATGAAGATACGGCCACAGTGGCACAGGAACTACAGAACCAAGAAGAAAAAACCCGAAAGGAGGTGCAACCAAAGAATACATAAGCAGCTCTGAAAGCTAATGGCATGGAACCGAATCCGACAACAACAGTGGAGCCAGATGAGTCTCAAATGACCATCTCAGAACACTGAGTAGGGGAGACCACAGATGATGTCTCGGCTTGGCTGGAATGGCAGACAGAGGAAGAACTGGAAGTCGCTGGAACTTCGAGATAGCGACCACAGCCGAAGGACAAGATACAGATACTAAGTTCACCCCGAAAGAAACTTGCAGCTGAAATTGTTCTACCATGGATACCAGTTGGGGTACAGGTAGGACCAGAGCTACCAGGTCATGTAGGGAAGCTCAAATACTCAGACCATGATGTAACAGATGAAGCCAAGTTCTCATAACTTGCGGAGAGTGTATTTATACAGAACATAGGCACAACTCATCTTGGATAACCGATTAATCAGCCATACCAGTGGGCAATTGGGCTGGAGAAAACAAGAATCTTAGGTCCGTTGAACCTACCACATTTTGGCAGAGGCTAGAATGCAACAACATGCATCAAGAAACTGTTAGCAGTCACACATGGATGGGACATATGGCTGGACAAACCCGTCCCCATAATTGTTGATCTTATTGCACAAATAAAAGGCTTACCAATTCAGGGTATGGATCCCGCATTGGTTTTGGATGACAAATCCAAGGAGAAAGTGCTGGTGGAAGAAATGAAGAAGAAGTATGGAACTACTAGGGGAATGAGAGGCATCATCATCAAACGTATCAACAATGTAGCCACATAATTGAGCGCAAAAATCTTAGCCTGCAAGTTGCTAAGAAAATGTCGCAGGGAGGAAGTACCAGCTGGAGTTATTACAGTTGCAGCCCAGTGCACAAAAGGCACCTCAATGAGTTGGAAACTATACTTATTAAAATTATTCCTAGAGGATTGCAAGGATGCATAGGACCTAGGCACAGAGTTCCACTACTCAATGATGATTACTTTAATAGCCTTCATGGGATGGCGAGAACCAGGCTATGAAGTTTTTTGTACTAGACCACGACGAGTGGGAGAAAGGTACCTATTACTCAAAGCAGGGCTGAATGTCAGGTATAAGAGGGAGAATGGGATCATATTTGAAGCATAACTATGAGACATACAGGAAGATATCAACTGATCGTGGAGAATAACACCCAAGGTTGTCACTCAATATGCAAAAATCACCAATTTCTAGGCCACACGATAAGCAATGTGGATACATGAAAGGCAGGATTTGGATAAACAATGGCTACACATGCACTAATGCATTACAGAGGGTGATATCGATATGGTCGTTGGTGAATGGTATGACGAATGGAAGATTCCATCCATCACCCAGGAAGTGCCGGAAAGAATAGTAGAAGGAGAGGCAGAGTAGGGGGAAACACAACCTCTAGAAATCCAAGTGCCCAAGTGACCAAGAATGGGCCAAGGAAAGCCAACACAGACAGATGAAGGACCAAACAAGATAGGAACCCAAAAGGGGAATAAGGATAATACACAGCCGACCAAGGAACAACAGAAACAAACTGAGGGAGCATAGGAGACCACCTCAAATCCCAACACACATGAACCAGGGGGAAATAAGAGACCAACCTCGTAGGTAGGAGGTGCACGTAAGAAGTCAAAGGCACAACGAGCACCGCCATAATACATGATTATGGAGGATGATGGGGACATGATCGCTAGAATGGTACAGGATTGTCTAGTTGAGGACTTCAACCATGCAACACATCACAGGGACAAACTACAAAAAGAGTTGGAAGAAATGGGACAGTTCCTTAAGAAATTCGGGGAAGTACAAATAGAAAGCAACAACAAAAGCATAGAGCCATCATCACCATGGATCGATGCAAGAGTGGAGGTAGAAGAATGATATCCAGTCCACTCATTACCACACACAAACGCAATGGTCTACATCACACCTAGCATGTTGTGCATGGCTGAAATCGTGGGGCATACACCCTTGAAGGATTTAAACCACATCCAATTGGTCTTGACGTGGATTCCATCAAGGGCACTACACAAGTTGCAGGTTAGCATCGACCACGAGGTACAGTCTCGTGCACACATAAACTTAGTCAAATTACAACAAGAAACAAAGAAGCAAAAGCTGATGGAAAAATCTTGTGAGCAGGCCAAGTTTGAAACTCAAGAGGAAAAAGAACACAGGAACAAATTGGAACAAAGAGTAGGAGAAAATTTTGAGAAACTTCCAAACACCGCGCAAGGGAATGAACTTCCAGTAGCAGAAAATATTTCTTAGGTTTCACAGGCCATCGAGCAATATCGGAAGGAGATCGAGAATCTCTGAGAACATCTCATACCCACTTCTCCACTGACAGTGAAGGAGCAAAGGAAACAGGAAGAAACAACACAACTGTAGGAGATAGAGCAACAGGTTAGAACAACAATTGACTTGTTCGATAAAGTAGCATAGCTTTGGACAAGGTTGGAGGAAGATCCATAGGTCCAACGGTGGGACAAGGAAGAGGAAAGGATTAATGCAATGATCCAAGAGCTCAAGAAGAAGCACAAGACCATAGAAATCCCAGAAAGTGTCAAAGGGACGCAGGAGATTAAGAAATTGCAGGCAGAGATAATCTCTGCGCAAACCCAGAAACATGAGAGTCAGGCTCAAATGGAGCCATTACAAGAGAAGGTAGCAGAAGTACCGGTGATGCAGGAGCATCTCCCAGTTCAAGCGAGCCAGCACAGAATGCAAGTGGACAGCTGGACAAGCCAGCACAAACTTTTGAAAACACCTTGAAACTGTTGTGTGAACATTAATGAGGAGATTTAATGAAGCGCACTTGTAAATGTAATCGGGACCTTGAGCCATACGCTCTCGTCCTTAGTAGATAAACGACATTTAATATAGTTAATGTAGGTAGATAGGATTTTTATTCTAGACTAGACAGTTTCTAGAGCGCAAGAGGGAAACGAGATATAGACACCCTCATTTTGCATTTGTATTATTATTGAGTCCAGGAATAAGAGCATGTAGAGAGCTGTGTAAAGACACCCATGTACATATATTTGAATTTATAGAAGAGATTGGTTCAAATTCATGGTTTTGTGTCTGTTCTCTGTGTATTGATGCTGATATGTTCATGAATGTTTTCTTCCTATTATACATTTTCTTTGATATGCTGTGTATATGATTTCATGTCTGAATTGAAGTCTGAGAGGATAATGGAATGAGTTTCAATTGTTTCTCTATCTGAGCCAGAGATTCCTGCAAGGAGTGCAGTCGAAGTTCTCTGCAAGGAGTGCGTTGAAAGAAGGCTTAGGTAGTTTAGCTTTTGCTCTCATTCCCCCCAAAAGGTGCAGTTGGGCATAGGAGCCGTGCAAGGAGTGCGCAGGCCAAGCAAAGTTCAGGGTTGCGAAACTGAGTGCCAGCTAAAAGACTGCTACTGTAGGAGTGCGCAGAGTCGAAGGGATTTCATCATTTAGATGTGTGGAAGGGTTTCCGCAAGGAGTCTTTTTTTTTAAGGCTTAGAGTCATAGAAAAGCTCAGGAAGGATAGGCCTTCGATTTTTTTGAAGAAAAACGAAGAAAAGTTGTACCTCGTAGGTTGGCGAGAAGCGTCGTAAGTTGCGCACAGGAGGACGAATTCCACGAAGGAGAAATTGGTTCATTTCGCAGAAATCGCTAAGTAGAGATAGACGATCGGTGTTCTCTAAGGAGGAGCCGCGAATCTCCGTGGGCCGTAGGATCTTGCGAAGGTGCAAGGGAGATACGCCGTCATTTTCCCTATAGGATAAAAGCTCAGGAGGGGGAGAGTCATTGATCCAAGTCAGCCAGGGCCGTCGGATCTACACATACATCGTGTATTAGGGTTTCGTGGGTCGAAGTCCCGTGAATATAGCAATAGAAACCATGAAATCACAAAACACGATATCCCGATGAGCGCAGAACTGTCCATCATTTGGGACATGTGTCAGAAGATCCAAAGAAGTCAGGGTTCGGAGCATCGGGGGTTTCGAGGACAGGATACTCTTGCAGCTTGGAATCGCGAAACGCAATATCCTAATAGGGTAGAGCAGTGTGGGACCACAAGAGTCGGAGTGGAAGACAGGTGGCACAAGTTATCGGGGTTTCACAGCGAGAAGTGTCGAAACATTGACATCAGAACTCGCGATCCTACGAAGTCCAAAATCCCAATAGAAGTGACGGGAAGTTGAAGGGACAGTTCACGCGTGTGTCAGAGTTTCGGTGCATCGGGCATCGGGAGTCAGAGAACCGAGTTGCTTGGCATCGCAAGTAGTGAAATCATGATAGCAGAGGTTCCGACAGGGAAAGGTAAGGGTCAGCGTTGACCTGTATTGGATTTCGGAGATCCGAAATACCAGCGCTCGACCATTGACCTCTCAATCTCGCGAAGTCTGATTCCCCGATAAATAAAGAGGGGGATTGCGTGAAGAGTTATGTGGGTGAAGATTTCTCGATAGGGAAATAGAAGGACCGGTTAATGTTCTTTGGGCCGAGGAAGGAGAAGATCCTGTGAGTGGACGTGCCCTAAGGGCGCGCCTGCATCAAGTGGTATCAGAGCACAGAAAGACTCTTTGCTTTCTGTAGCAGAGAAGAGGAGAATTCACCATGCCGTCAAGAAGAGATAGACAATCACCCGATCCAGAGGATAGGGAAATGCCATGACGAAGAGGCAGGCAGATGGTAGATCCAGCCATAGAGAGACAAATGCGTGATCTCTGATCCAGACTCAAAGATATGGAGATAGCGCAAAGATGCATAGCCAGTGTGGGGGATCTTAGCGATTCAGAGGGTGAAGTTGAAGATGAACATGGGGAAGAAGTTGTAGCTAAGGATGCAGTCAATGAACGTCTAATCAAAGCTATTGCATGGATGGGTGCAAAAATGAAGATGGACATTCCAGTTTATGAGGGGAATCTGGATGCAGAAGAGATTCTAGATTGGATTAGAGCTCTGGATACATACTTCGATTATGAAGATGTCAAAGAGGATAAGAAAGTCAGGCATGCTGTCACGAGATTGAAGGGACACACAACATTATGGTGGGACGAGCTACAAGCAGATAGATGCTGCAAGGGTAAGAAGAAAATTAAAATTTGGGATTGAATGATTGCAAAGATGAAGGCAAATTTCATCTTGAGAGATTATCAAATCACTCTATTCAAGAGGATGCAGAACCTGAGATAGAAGCTGATGACATTAAAATAATACACGGAGGAATTCTATCGACTGAACATCAGGGCAGGTCATCGAGAGAGCGATGATGAGAAAGTTGCCAGGTATATGAATGGCCTGAGATACGATATCCAGGATGAGATGCGCATGGTAACCATATGAACGGTGGAAGATGCTTATCAGATGTCTCTGAAAGCTGAGGAGAAGCTGAGCCGAAAGAAAATTCAAAGGGGCAGAGGCAGAAGTCAGCCCAGAGGCAAATCAGTTGCCTAGGAAAGAAACGAGAAGCCCAAGGAGGAATGGAAGAAACCTCAGGGTAAAGTAGAGAGAGGTGGGACCTCACAGAGAGGTCCATATGTTGAACAGAGAGGACAACATAATGAGCAGAGAGGAGATTATGTTGATGGCAATACTTTTCCTCGTACTAGAGGTAGAGGAAGAGGAAGAGGTGGAGTAATCACATGCTTCACGTGTGGAAAAAATGGGCACAAGTCATTCAAGTGTCTAGAGAAAAAGGACATTGGAGAGACTCACATCACCGAGGTGTAGAGGCGAGATGTTGAAGGCGGAAGATCGCTGATGATGTGAAAAGTCCTTTTGACACCAGAGAAAGAGGTGGAAAGTTCAGTCCAAAGGACCAGACTTTTTAGAACTGCTTGCAAGACCAAAGACAGGGTATGCAAGGTCATTGTGGACAGTGGTAGCACGGACAATCTCGTTTCTACAGAAATGGTAGAGAAGCTGGAGCTGGAGACGACTAATCATCCAAGTCCATATAAATTTTCCTGGCTACAAAAGGGACACCAGGTAACTGTCACAACACAATGCTTGGTTGATTTTAAAATAGAAGGGTATAATGATAAAATACTATGTGATGTTATTCCTATGGATGTCTGTCATTTATTGCTGGGTAGACCATGGCAATATGACATAAATGTGATTCATGATGGACGGATGAACACATACACCCTGGAGAAAAATGGGAGGACACACATGTTGCTTCCGATAAAGGATAAGGAGGTGAAGCCAGAAGTAAGAAACACAGTAATTCTCATGAGTGGGAAGGAAATTCTTTGACAGAAGTTAAGAAGAAGGAGGATCCACAATTCTTTGTGGTCAGAAAGCCGATGATTGTTCTGACTAGCACAAGAGTGGATGATCTACCATAGGAGATTCACGAACTGTTGGAAGAGTTCGCTGACATTGTAGTGGACGAATTACCTCATTCATTTCCACCAATGAGAAGTGTGATTCATCATATTGACCTCATACCAGGAGCCAATTTGCCAAATAAAGCTGCATACAGATTGACGCCGCAAGAAAATGAAGAGGTTAAAAGACAAGTCCAGGAGTTGTTGGACAAAGGTTTGGTCAGGGAAAGATTGAGTCCATGTGTTGTTCCAACGGTACTTAGTCCAAAAAAAGATGGAGGTTGGAGAATGTGTATCGACTCAAGAGCTATCAACAAGATAACAATTAGGTACAGGTTTCCATTACCGCAGATGGACGATTTAATGGATTTCTTGAGCGGGGAAAAATACTTTTCAAAGATTGATCTGAAAAGCAGATATCACTAGATTCGCATGAGGGAAGGTGATGAGTCGAAGACGGCCTTCAAAACCAACGAAGGACTGTATGAATGGCTTGTCATGCCATTTGGATTGACAAATGTGCCGAGTACCTTTATGAGGTTAATGAATGAAGTCCTGAGGGAATTCATCGGGAAGTTTATCATTGTGTATCTAAATGACATATTAATTTTCAGCAAGACAAAGGCAGAACATCTGAAGTATTTAGCTACAGTAATGAAGAAGCTATAGCAGGAGAAGCTGTTGATAAACATGAAGAAATCCTCATTTATGAAGACAGAGCTCATTTATATGGGTTTTGTTATATCTACAGATGAGTTGAAAATGGATCCAGATAAGGTGGAGGTAATTAAAAATTGGCCATCACCGAGAAATATTTTTGAGGTGAGGAGTTTTCATGGATTAGATAGTTTCTACCGGAAGTTCATCAGAAATTTCAGTGGGATTAACGCAACAATGATGGACACAGTGAAGAAAAGACATAAATCTTTTCACTGGACTGAAGAGGCAGAGAAAATTTTCAAATTGTTGAAACAAAAGATCACGGAACAACCGGTTCTGGTGTTGCCGGATTTCCAAAAGACATTTCAAGTAAAATGTGACGCAAGTGGGTTTGCCATAGGAGCGGTCTTGAGTCAGGAGGACAGACCGATTGCATATTTCAGCGAGAAGTTGAATGAGGCAAAAGAAAAGTACTCCACGTATGATAAGGAATTCTATGCCATCATACAGGCATTGAAAAAATGRAGGCACTATTTGATTCCAAAGGAATTTGTTTTATATAGTGATAACCATGCATTACAATTTGTGACTCAACAGGAGAAGTTGAATCAGAGGCATGTTAAGTGGGTCGAATACATGCAKAATTTCACTTTTGTAATTWAGCATATTTCGGGTACTGCTAACAAAGTGGCTGATGCTTTGAGTAGGAAATGTTTKCTRATGCAGGAGTTCAAAGTCAGGACGTTAGGTTTTGATGATCTCAGAGACATGTATGCAGATGATCCATACTTTAAGGAGGCGTATGAAGYAGCTGAGAATCTAGTTCTTAGAGACAGAAGGCAGTGGATAGAGTATGTGATCCAGGAAGGATTGTTGTTCAAGGGAAATCAAATGTGTATTCCAAATTGCTCCATGAGGGAGAATCTGTTAAAGGAGAAACATAGCGGAGGCTTGGCAGGGCATTTTGGTCATGACAAGACATTTGCAAGGCTGAGCGAGTCATACTTTTGGCTGGGGATGCGGTCAGAGGTCAAGCGGTTTGTAAATAGATGCAAAATTTGCCAGCATTCAAAGGGAAGAAAGCAGAATGCATGATTCTATCAACCATTACCCATACCCGAGAGGCCGTGGGATGAAATCAACATGGATTTCATATTGGGATTGCCAAAGACACAAAGAGGATTTGATTCAGTCTTTGTGGTAGTGGATAGGTTTTCCAAGATGGCACATTTTATCCCATGCCAGAAAACCAGTGATGCGACTCACATTGCAAATATGTTTTTCAAAGAGGTCGTTCGACTTCATGGCTTACCCAGAAGTATAGTTTCAGACAGAGATACAAAGTTCATAGGGAACTTTTGGAGGACATTATGGAAGAAGATGGGGACTAACTTGTTGTTTAGTTCAACTTATCATCCTCAGATGGATGGATAGACATAAGTGGTGAATAGAAGTCTAGGAGACTTGCTGAGGATCCTGGTGGCGGAGCATCATATCCAGTGGGACAACATATTACCACAGGCGGAGTTTGCTTATAATGACTCAGTGAACAGGAGGGCAGAGTCTATTCTAGATTGTATATGGCACACAACCAAGAGGAGTTTCTTAATTAAGGGATTTGGAACAGACTGCAACTAGGAGCACAAGTGCCGAAGAGTTTGCAGAGGTGATGAAAGAACTTCACGGCCAGGTGAAGGAGCGACTGCTAGATTCAAGTCACGAATATAAGCACAGAGTCAACCAGTGGAAGAGACAACTTCAGTTTGAGGTTGGTGAATTAGTTCTAGCACACTTGAGGAAAGAAAGGTTCCCGAGGGGAACATACAATAAATTGAAAATGAAGAAAATCGGGCCATGTAAGGTCTTGAAGAAATTTGGGGACAATGCTTATGAGATTGAATTACCTGATGGGATCGAAATTTCTCCTATATTCAATGTATTATATTTATACCCATACAGAGCTGGGGAAATAGAGACTGGAAGTGATGAACAACCAATGATCCAGTGGACGAAGCAGATGCCAGTTGCAGAGAAGCCACAGATGGAATGCATATTGGACAAGAGAGTGAGTAAGAAGACCAGGAGGAAAGAATACTTTGAGTATCTGGTCAAATGGAAGAATCATCCAGTTGAAGATGCTAGCTGGGAGACTGAAGAAGAAATACAGAAGCATGGACATACCATGCAAGAACTCATGGATAGGAGCCCATGAATTTTTTCAAGCGAGGGAGTATGATGCAGGAGCATCTCCCAGTTCAAGCGAGCCAGCACGGATTGCAAGTGGACAACTGGACAAGCCAGTACAAATTTTTGAAAACACCTTGAAACTGTTGCATGAACATTAATGAGGATATTTAATGAAGTGAACTTGTAAATTTAATCGGGACCTTGAGCCATACGCTCTCGTCCTAAGTAGATAGACAACATTTAATATAGTTAATGCAGGTAGATAGGATTTGTATTCTAGACTAGACAGTTTCTATAGTGCAAGAGGGAAACGGGATATAGACACCCTCATTTTGCATTTGTATTATTATTGAGTCCAGGAAGAAGAGCATGCAGAGAGCTGTGTAAAGACACCCATGTACAGATATTTGAATTTATAGAAGAGATTGGTTCAAATTCATGGTTTTGTGTCTGTTCTCTGTGTATTGATGTTGATATGTTCATGAATGTTTGCTTCATGTTATACATTTGCTTTGATATGTTGTGTATATGATTTCTTGTTTGAATTGAAGTCTGAGAGGATAATGGAATGAGTTTCAATTGTTTCTCTATCTGATCCAGAGATTCCTGCAAGGAGTGCAGTCAAAGTTGTCTGCAAGGAGTGCGTTGACATAAGGCTTAGGTAGTTTATCTTTTGCTCTCATTCCCCCCAAAAGGTGCAATTGGGCATAGGAGCCATGCAAGGAGTGCGCAGGCCAAGCGAAGTTTAGGGTTGCGAACCTGAGCGCTAGCTGAAAGACTGCTACTGTAGGAGTGCGTAGAGTCGAAGGGATTTCATCATTTAGATGTGTGGAAGGGTTGTCGCAAGGAGTGCACACAAGGAGTCTTTTTTTTTAAGGCTTAGAGTCATAGAAAATTTCAGGAAGGATAGGCCTTTGAGTTTGTTGAAGAACAACGAAGAAAACTTGTACCTCATAGGTTGGCAAGAAGCTTCGTAAGTTGCACACAGGAGGACGAATTCCATGAAGGAGAAATTGGTTCATTTCGAAGAAATTGCTAAGTAGAGATAGACGGTTGGTGTTCTCTAAGGAGGAGCCGCGAATCTCCATGGGATGTAGGATATTGCAGAGGTGCAAGGGAGATACGACGTCATCTTCCCTATAGGCTAAAATCTCAGGAGGGGGAGAGCCGTTGATCCAAGTCGGTCAGGGCCGTCGGATCTACACGTACATCGTGTATTAGGGTTTCGTGGGTCGAAGTCCCGTGAATATAGCAACAGAAACCACGAAATTGTGAAACGAGATATCCCAATGAGCGTGGAACTGTCCATCATTTAGGATGCATGTCAGAAGATCCAAAGAAGTCAGGGTTCGGAGCATCGGGGGTTTCGAGGACAGGATACTCTTGCAGCTTGGAATCACAAAACGCGATATCCTGATGGGGTAGAGCAGTGTGGGACCGCAAGAGTCGGAGTGGAAGACAGGTGGCACAAGTTATCGAGGTTTCATAGTGAGAAGTACTGAAACATTGACATTAGGACTCACGATCCTGCGAAGTCCGAAATCCCGATAGAAGTGACAAGAAGTTGAAGGGACAGTTCACGCGTGCATTGGAGTTTCGTTGCATCGGGCATCGGGAGTTGGAGAACCGAGTTGCTTGGCATCACGAGTAGCGAAATCGTGATAGCAAAAGTTCCAACAGGTAAAGGTAAGGGTCACCATTGACTTGTATTAGATTTCAGAGATCTGAAATACCAGCACTCGACCATTGACCTCGCGATCCCGCGAAGTTCGATTCCTCGATAAATAAAGAGGGCGATCGCGCGAAGATTTCTGTGGGTGATGATTTCCTGATAGGGAAATAGAAGGACCGGTTAGTGTTCTTCGGGCCGAGGAAGGAGAAGATCCTGTGAGTGGACGTGCCTTGAGGGCACGCCTACATCAACTGGCATAGGCAGAGGAAGTTAAGACATATAAAGCATAGACCCAGGAAGAATGTGTAGGATTTATGAGAGACAAAGTGATAGTCCAGGTAGTGGACGCAATCAAGGATAAGACCACGCAGACACTTACACAAACAACAGAGCTCAAGGAAAATTCCTAGACGATCACCAAGGAGATCGAGGAAGTTCAGAAGGTTTAGGTGGCTCGAGACGAGCCACATGTCATGCCATTTCCAGTGATATGTGGAATGTCACATAACTCCTCACGGTTAGAGATTTATGACCATGTGAAGTTGGAGAACTCTTATGAGTTATCTAGAAGCCCCTAGAAGGTCAAATAAGTCAAATTATTCTAGAATCTCCTAGAAGAAGTGTGCTAGTCAAATTGATGTTAACTAGGAGTTAATCAAGGGTATAGTTGTTGCATTAAGAAAATAATTAAAAATAAATTAGTTGCAACAAGAATTTGTGAGTTTGGTAATTATGGTAAAGTAATTATGACGAGAAGATTGAATAGTCAAAGTGGTTAGTCATGTCTTAAGTGGTTGAAACAAGAAAATAATTAAAAATAAATTAGTTGCAACTAGAAGTAGAGAAATTTACTATTTGTGGATAAAGTGGTTGTAAGTGGACAAAGTGGTTAGTCCCAAAAGAAGGAAGTTGGGTAAGTTGGTTAGAATATAAACCCTAGAGGAAGCTACTTGGAGAAGTATATATAAGAGAGAAAGGGTCTCTTATGTGCATGATATTTGAGCATATTAAATATCCATTTGTGAAAGGTTATTTGGAAAAATATTGTTGATAGAGAAAATTCACGGTAGAAAAAGTGTGATAGAAAAAGTGCGGCAGAAAAAGCGCAGAAAAAAAATCATGGCAGAAAAAGTGCGACATAAGAATCATGGCAGAAAAAGGGCAACAGAAGAATCGCGACAGTAAAATCGCGACAAATTATTGTATTTGGTTTATAGAGAGTATGGTGTATTTATAGAGGTATCTTGTTGGTTATCTTGGTGATATTGTTGAGAGTTGTCTTGGTGATTGATCTTGGTGACTAGATCTTATTTGGATGATGAGATTGATGTGACAGGTTGTGTGGTGCATAGGTGATGCACTTGTGTTGGTATAGACTATTGGTACAATTTGACATATTTCTTTTTGTCTACAAGTTGGGTCTTGTACTTGAGGGTTGGATTTCTCTTCTCTGTTGGTACTGAGATCTGCAAGGTGGGTCTTGCAATGAGAGTTGGTTCTCATTTCAGTTGGTGCTGATAAGCCCCAAGGATTGTAGTCTGTAATACAAAAGAAAAATATACATATATCTGGTGTTCCTTGTGTTCTTTATTGTGATAGTACATAGTTCTTTATTGTTAATGTATGTCATTAAGATATGTTTACATGAAAACAACTTAGTGTGAATCTAAGTAATGAGTAATGATGTCGTGAATGGTGATTGCTAACTAAAGTTTTGTAATAAGTGTAAAAATATCCCTCACACTGATTCACCCCCCTCTCTCAGTGTGGTCATTGTGTCCAACAATTGGTATCATACCGGGCCTTCACTATAAGCCTTACAATCTTGAAGGAGATCTATGGACACATAAATATAAGAAGGTTGTGTAGAATCAACTAACAATTATCTTATAGATGAAGAGGAAGATTTATTGAAGCTCAAAAATAAAATTTTAGATTTCTTTGAAGCAAAAGATGTTTTTGATCTTGATTTTGATCTTGATGAATACATTAAGGAATCCATAGAAAATTACCAAAGGCATACCATGGCACTAAATAAAATACTCATGAAACAAGAAGAAGAGATCAAGAGACTAAAGACTCAAGTAAATGAAAAAGAAGAATCGTGACATAAGTTGGAAGCAAAATTTATTGATCTCAAAAGGAAAGAAGAGAAGTAAAAAAGGTTCAAGAACAACTCAACAATCTTGGATGAAATCTTGGATTGTCAAAGATCACCTAATGATAAATATGGTCTTGGATACAACAAGGAAGAAACACACTATGAAGCTAGTACTTCTAAGAAGAAAATTCTCATGAAACAAGAAGAAGAGATCAAGAGACTAAAGACTCAACTAAATGAAAAAGAAGAATCATGCCATAATTTGGAAGAATAATTTATTGATCTCAAAATGAAAGAAGAGAAGTAAAAAAGGTTCATCAACAACTTAACAATATTGTATTTTCAAATATCACCTAATGATGAATGTGGTCTTGGATACAACAAGGAAGAAACACACTATGAAGCTAGCACTTATAAGAAGCATGATGCAAGTCCTTAATTGTCAAAAGGTGAAATAAAAGCTGCAAGTCAAGAACCTACACAAGGAAAGGAAACTTTGAGAAGAACAGAGCAAGGAAGACACCAATAATCCACCTTTACACCTCAAAACAAGTTAAAAAAAGAGACACCTTCAAGGTGGACACAAAAGAAAAGGTATGGAAATGTTTTTCATGGTCACTACTTCTCATGTAATGAATATGGTCACAAAGATTTGGATTGTAGACATTTGGAAAGTTCCATAACACCCTAGGATGTTGGAGATGTAATCAAGTGGGACACATTGCTGCACATTGTCACACCATGAGATGTTACAACTATAGTGAGTTTGGCCACAAAGCTCAAGATTGTTGGAATTCAAGAAGACAATCAATGAGGAGTGATTCATATAGCATGGCAAGAATAAAACATGTAAATTGGAAGGAAGACAATGTGGAAAGGATGGAAGCTCAAAAATTTAGTGCTGATAAACCAAGACACTTTCAAAAGTGGATGAAGAAGACTAAACAACCAAACATGAATGAAAGGACAATGAATGAGGAAAGCCTTACATTTTTTTAGGCATATGTAGGCTCCTGTGGGAGTAGTCACGTACATATGCGAGGTGACATATAGAAAGGTCACATACATATGTGAGCTGGCTATGGAACATGTTGCATATATGTGGTAAAAACCTCAAGAAGAGGTGTAACACCCTATTTCCCCTAGTTTTTAAATATAACTATATTGGCCAGGGAACTATGGCAAACTCAAAAGTGTGAATGTTTAATTTGATGGACCTTTGTATAAAAGGTCGATGAATGTAAATTATGTTATTTTAATAGAAAATGGATACATGTTGCATGACTGCTGAACAAGGGATGTGCTAAGAGAGACCATGAATGATAATGAAAGGTGGTGGAGGGGACAAGGAATGGTTGCGTTAACCTCCACCAAACTAGTACCATGTAGGATTTAATTTCTCAAGATCAGAATGACCCTGTGACCCAAGAATGAATTATAGTTAGAATGGTAGGTGGGAAGACCTCCTCAAGAGTTAATGAGGGTCAGGTCAAACCGCCCATCTGTAAGGCTTCCAAACCTGACCACAGACTGGGAATTCGATCCACACACAATCTTGCTGAGGAAGGCAAGAAAGGAAGCGTGGTGGGCAGAGAGGGGGGACCTACGAAGAGTGGAGAGACTAGAGCGAAGGTTATCGGGTCTGAGGAAGAAAAATATTGAATCAGAGTGAGTTCTGATCACAAAAAATAGAGACTGAGCCGAGAGAAGGAGAGTAACCTTCATTTCTATCTATTTCTGTATTGGGAGAAGGAGAGTAGCCTTCGTCCCTAACTTCCGTTGAGCTGGAAGAAAGATATTGAAGCTCAAAGAATCATGGTTTATGCTTGGGGGTGGCCAGTGATAAATCCATTGGGAGTGATTGAGCCTATGGTTGGGTGGAAATGAGCACCCCTTTCAACAGTCTCATCACGCCTCATGGTTCTGATACGTGTTTTCATTCCTTATGTTTTGAATTGGAAACAATGGATACATGCATGTATTTATATGTCCATAAATGGTTTTCTGTATTAAATGATTAAGTTATGAGTATACATTTGTTCCATTGAAAACATACACTTATGTTTGATTTTTCATATGCTCTCGTTCAATCCTTAGAGGCACTTTCTTCAGGGAATCACATCATTGTTTCAGAGTTGGAGCAAGCCTCTTGGCATAACTACCATTTTGGTAACCTCACGAGTTTACCTTGCCCTGATTCATAGCTTAAAGTTATGCGAGTTAGGGAGGATTTTCCTTCAGACCAGTAGTCTGAGATACTTTGAACTTGCGTCTAAGTCATTAACTAAAAACCCTACTAAGAGTGAGGATTATAGCCCAAGAATTATCTGAAGGTTTAGGGACCCTACACAAAAGGAGTTAGCTCATGAAGGTTTCAGAACCTTTGGAGCTTGAATATCTGAGATGTCAAATTGCACGATTGTTAAGTTATATGAACCCCCGATGACTTAAGGATTTGGTAGCAGAGATGAAGGCGAGCCATTTAATGGGAGGAGAGACCATCCTGGTCGTTAGATCGAATCAAACACCCGCTGGGGTTAACAAATCAAACACCAACCACTCAATTTAATCGACTACTGGAAACCATTGCAGAGTGAGAAAGTGAGATTAGTGGACATGCTAGTTCACATCCCGCAATCAACCCACATCATTGATATTGTCAGGAATGAAAGATCAACGACTAGGATTAGAATAGAGTCGAGCGAGCACTTCCCATATTATGGAGGTTGAACCCCGCAATCACTATAGACTGTCGATCTATGAACAAAGATTGAGGGTGGGGAATCATTGCGGAGCGTGAAGGGGAAAGTAGTGGACTCGCTAGTTCATGGCTCACAATTCACCAATGTCATTGATCCCGTTGGGCTAGAAGATCAATGAATCCGGTTAATACCAAGTTGGGCGAGTACTTTCCATATCATGGAGGTTGATCTCTCTAATAAAGAGCATGCATGTTGGGGCCCCACAATTACTTTGAGTCGTCGATCGATGGACACCTTGGTATTGGTCAGATCATGATTTCCAGACCTTGAATAGTCGTGAGATGGATGGTCATGAACCCCTTAGGAAATTTGTGTAGTAACGGAGTCCTTCGATATCGTTGGTCTAAGAGAATCAGAAAGATCATAAGAGATAACGTTTTCAAGAGAAAAAGTGAGATCCAAGATAGCTAGGCTCATAGGAGGAACAAAGGCTGAGGCCTTTGAACATCCACAAAAATATTCTAAGTCATAGGAAGTCGGAAGCGCAGGAGGAGGAGCGATAGTAACCGTTGGATCATAGTGCAGAGGATAAACAATCATCTGATCAAAGAAAGGTGCCCAAGTCTTAGTGCTTTGCACATGAAAGAGGGTAAACTTTCCAAATTTTCTAAGTCCCGAAGTAATTTGGGACCGTCCATCGTCAAGGAGGACAGGTGGCACAAGATCCACAACTTTGAAAGTTCGTGGACCAGGAGAAGGTGAAATAGCCGAAGTAGATCCCAACCATTGATCACCAAAGACATGTGTCATCATATCAGTAACTCTGGAGAGATCACTTCAATAATTTTAGTTGAGAGTTGAAACTCCCGAAGCTTGCAGAGCTGAAGTAAATCCCAATCGTCAGATCCAAAGGACATGTGGAATGAATTTGTGGACTCCGAGTAAATATCCGAAGTAAATCCCAATCGTCAAATCTAGAGGATGGGTGGTGTGAATCTATGGACTCCAAGGAAAGAACCAAAGCAATTCTCAACCATATGATTCAAATGGGACACGTGGCAGAAATCCACATACTTCGAGGGAAAGTGAAGTTTGAGAATTGAAAGGTTCGAAGCCCGAAGACTTGAAGAAAATTTGGATCATCAGATCCTGAGGGCACATGTCATCAGATCGAGAAATTCAGATAGAATTTTCTGAAAGAAACGGGGAAAGGAGAGTTTGATTTTTGATATTTCTAAAGGATGAAGTCTCAAAGAGGAAGAGATCCATCAATTTGAGGTGGACGCATGGCGCTAGATCTAGAACTCTGAGTACAAAATACTCTGGGGAAAGTAGAGGGTGAAAGCATCGAAGTCTTGAAGTAGAATATTCACTGTTGATCAAGAAGGGAGTTGAAGGCCATTGATCTGGTCTTGGTTGAAAGGTGCCAAAGTCCTGAAGAGGACCAGGGCCGTTTATTTGGAGAGGACACGTGGAAAAAAAATTTCCACTCCGGGAGAAATCACTCCGAAAGAAAGAGAAGGTATTAGAAAAGAACTCCTGAAGGCCAAAGAGTTGGAGTCCATCTGAACCGTCCATTTGTGAGGTACATGTGTCAGCAGATATTCAACTCTGGGAGATAGTCTCTATCGAGAAAGGAAGGTTTGAGAATTAAAAACTCTGAATGCCAACGTCCCGAAGAAAATCACATCCATTGATTTAAAAAAAAAGGGGGAAAATCTAAGTCGTCAGTTCAAAAGTACTGTCAAGATCACGAGATCAAAGGTTACGTTGAATTGCGGGGATAGAAAGTGATCGGACTTTAAAATTTAGAGGGTGGGCCGCAATCAGAACCACGGTATTGAGAAAGGGACACGTGGTGGCTTGTGGTGAATTGTGGGGAGAAAAGTAGTTGGACTCAAACCACCCTTGTCCACGCCTACAATCACATGATTGATGTTTGATCGTAAACCTTCATCATATACAATGTTTGTCAAAGAGAAAGGGGGATAGTCCCCCGACTTTCCAAATTAGAAACCGTGGATAGAGTTTGTTCCTGTAAAGAGAACAAAATTTTTACGCCCCACTGTAGCTGTGTGACAAGAGGAGTGTACATATGAGTTGCAACATGATTTGATGGTATAAATTTGTTTTACAGGGTCTAACATGGTTCGTTGTAGGTTTTCATGATTATATGCTTGCATGTGTGTTTGATATATGTATGGTGATGACATGTGGTTGAGTGTTTAAGTTTATCTATATTGGACGCATGGTACAAAATTTAGTGTGTGGTGTGATGCATTCCTGATAAGGTATACTATTGGTTATGTTATCAGTGATGTTATGGAACCTTGTCTATGAGATATATCATGATGATGTGATGCTATCTAGAGATATATAATTGATCTATTGAGGGACACTCTTAGTACATGTTTAGAGATACTATTGGGTGCTTAGTACTTTTTGTAGTGAATGGTTTTTGAGGTAGATATGTCATGGTATATGGCTGGTACATATGTGAGCTCCATTGATATATATTATGATGTATTGTTGGAGGCATATTTGTTGGATGTCTTGGTGCATACATTTGGCATGTGGTTGATATCATACTGGGACATGTAGTTGATGAGTTGATGAGGTGGTTATGGTGTACATCATTGATGAGTCATAGCTTGATCTATGGTTGATGCACTTTCTTTGGTACATGATTTATGGGATGATATAGTTGAGATGCTTGGTTGATATATTGATGGTTGAGATACATGGTTGTGGCACTTGGTTCATGGGAGAGGCATATCATGAGTGATATGACACTTGTTTGAGGCATATGGTTGGTACATAATTGGCACATGATCTTGGCATATGGTTGATACATTCCATTGATTATATCTTATGGTATATTGTATGGTATTGATGTACATGGTTGATGTACATGGGTGTTGTGCATGGTTGGCATGGTTGATGTTTTTTTCATGATTCTCTATTCACTGTTGATATATATTTTTCTTCATGATGTATGGTATGGAATGCGTTTGGTGCATGGAAAGGTCCAAGGATCATCATAGGAAGAACATGCAATATTGTTGAGCAGTTGATCAATGTTCTGGTAGAGAAACAACATCCACAACAGAAGTAGAATACAATGGTAGAATATTGTTCACAATGATTACCTAACATGTTGTAGAGAATATAGGGAGAAATATATCCACAGGGGGAGTTATTCTTGTTTGGTTACAAAGGTATTATTCCAGGAGGAGAGATTCATCATATGCATGAAGAGTATCCCACAAGACAATGCATCCAGGGGGAGAAGCCTTAGGAATAGTTCAGTCAGGGGGAGCAAACCCAAGGAGAGTTTAGGCATGGGGATCATCCTCAAGTATAGAACTACCCTTTTCCATTGATGTCAAATGGGGAGATATAGTCACATTGATGCGGCGATATGGAAATTGATGCTAAGCGATGATCACAAATGGAGAATGAGAATTTCCATTTCCAAGCGTTTCCATCAATGTTGGTGTTGCCATAAATGCCAAAGGAGGAGATTGTTGTACTATGTTGTCATTGATGTCAAAGGGTTGATGTCAAATATTGTCATAGTAATGTGTTTGTATCATTGATATATTGATTATTGGTTATATGGTCATTGATGTAATTGTTGTAAAAAGGGTTGATGTCAAGTGGTGTCATAATSATGTGTTGATATTAAAGGGAGTTGTATCATTGATGTCATGTCATGGTTGATAGGAAGAACCAAATGGATAAACTCCAAAGTGGTCCCCTTATGGTGAAATCCCTCACAGGAAGATGCTCTTTGATAAAGTTCTCAAAGTGGTCCCCTTATGGTGAAATCCCTCATGGGAAGATGCTTTGTGAAGTCCAAATGGTTAGGTGGTTGAGTATCCCAATAATATGGTTAGGTAACCCAAGTTTGATTGAGGAATAATGTAATGAAGATCAGTGAATTTGCAAGAGAAACTATTCCATATGGGTAGTATATGTCATGTTGTTTCCAGTGATATGTGGAATGTCACATAACTCCCCATGGTTATAGAGTTATGGCCATGTGAAGTTGGAGAACCCTCATGAGTTATCTAGAAGCCCCTAGAAGGTCAAATAAGTCGAATTATTCTAGAATCTCCTAGAATAAGTGTAGTGGTAAAATTGATGGTAACTAGGAGTTAATCATGGGTATAGTTGTTGCATTAAGAAAATAATTAAAAATAAATTAGTTGCAACAAGAAGTTTTGAGTTTGGTAATTATGGTAAAGTAGTTATGATGAGAATATTGAATAGTCAAAGTGGTTAGTCATGGGTTAAGTGGTTGCAACAAGAAAACAATTAAAAATAAATTAGTTGCAACTAGAAGTGGAGAAATTTATTATTTGTGGATAAAGTGGTTGTAAGTGGACAAAGTGGTTGGAAGTGGGTTAGTCCCAAAAGAAGGAAGTTGGGTAAGTTGGTTAGAAGATAACCCCTAGAGGAAGCTACTTGGAGAAGTATAAATAAGAGACAAAGGGTCTCTTATGTGCATTATATTCGAGCATATTGAATATCCATTTGTGAAAGGTTGGGAAGGTATTATTGATAGAACAAATTTAGGGTAGAAAAAGTTTGGCAGAAAAATCACGACAGAAAAAGTGCAGCAGAAAAATCGCGACAACATAATCAATCGCGGTAGAAAAAACACGACAGAATAATCACAGTAGTAGAATCGTGGTATCAGAACCGTGTTGATGGGGCTTAAATCCCCTTATTCAACAGTAGGAACCAAACCCACCACCGAGGCCCAATTAGACTCTGCAGCGTTTGGAGTGGTATGGTTCTCTAGATCTTACAATCTGGCCAAATTATCGATGAGATTTTGTGTTTTCTGGTGAATTCTCTTCCTTCGGTTAAGACAATTCTTTCTGTATTTTCGCTTAGGTGGGGTAGGTACAAGAGATGCAAGCCAGTATAAACCAACTTGATGAAGATGGGACAAGAAGTTTAACTATTGAGAAGGGGTTGAGCTTGGGATAACCCGCTACTCAAACATGCAGACAACGATCCTATGCCAAAGGGCTTAGTAATAATACTTTAACCGAAAGAGCATCCAACTGTTGTCTGAGAAAACTACTTAATAGAAAGAAGACACATATATGATCCAAATCAGGGTAAGAAAAATAATTCATCTACCGATACATTCATCACATAGCTAAGGTAAACTACTTAGCATAGAGAAAGAAACACAACTGTAATCAATGTCACGGTAAGCAAAATAATTCATCTACCAAGACATTCATCACATAGAAGCACAATGATTTACTTTCATCATTTAAAGAAAGGAACATCAAAACATTGCACCAGATAACTTGACAACATAATTAATTGCTCTTACTCATTTACTACAACATTCATGGAACAAGAAAGGAAGTAATTCTTCTCCAACTCCAATCACATATATCTAATGGAAATAGCTCGTCTCTGGTCTAGAAGGACTTCTTAATTCGTAGCAGTCTCAAAATAATTATCAACAACCAAAAGAAAAGAGTTCTTACAACAACCATCGACCCTTTGACCATCGATTGATGTTCCTATTCATAATATAAAGTCTTAACAGTAATTAACAGTAAAATACAATTTGATCTAATCAAGAATCGCCACGTGGTGTCATCATCTAACAGTCTTTCAACAATCCACCCGAGTTGTTTCTTGAAAAGGGTGGACTCTTTCATAATCAGACCATCTGATAAAGAGTTATTCATAGGTGTTGGCCCATGGAAATCTTTGTTTTTCCATTAGAGATGTATACATTCCTCTGATGCCTATTGCATGCGCTCGATATTTTGCGAGGTTGAAGTTCAACTTCTGAAGTATGGCTCTGGCTTTGATTGGATGTCCTACGAACTGTTGTACTTGCTCGGGCTTTGCATCGGTGAACTTTTCAAATTCTTCAGCCCATGATGCATCTTGTTCGGTGCACAGCTTGATCATTCTTCTTAGTTCAATTAATATCGGGATGCCAAAATCGGGAGCTCGACATACTTCGTCGCTTCGGTGATTATTTCATTTCTTCGGTGAGATCACATGGCAGACTCTAGTCAGTGATCGGGAAGGTTCTTCCTGCAATTAAACATAAGTAGTTTAGTAGTCAAGCAACCCATGATCAGACATAAATAAACAAAATATCAACACGTACCTATGCAGCTTGATAGTCTCAGTCGTTTTTAATACTCACGTGATCCCAAACGCTTCCTTCGAGTGACCTGTGAATCCGCCGCTCCTCTTTGGTATACATGAACACCTCAACATGTTGTAGTGTGGCTAATCAAGTAAGATAAACATGAATGTATAATTATCACAGTAATTACTTGACCTTTGGGAAAAATGGCGTCGAGGACGAATTATGTGCGTGTGTGCTTTCAAGTGATCAAAATCTGGACCAGGGGGCAAAAATTTTGCTCAATTTTCAAAGTTCTCGGAATGCGACAAAAATGGTGCCATTGCGTTCGTCTCGTCTTCCTGATTCCGGCGGTATATTTACTTTCTCAAACGGAGTCTGTATGGAGAAGTTATCGCGATTTGTTCGCCGAGCCAAACAGGCAAAAATTTGATGCTGACTGTACCTGTCCGTATAGTCCGTACAGGACACGTGGCAGGACCGTACAACATATGTGGCATGTCCGTACATGACACATGGCGGCTCCAGGGTGTGACACATGTCATGCATTTTTGGACTTTTCAGCGTACGGTTTGGCCAATACTGAGGTGACACGTGTCACCACTGGAAGGGTGACACGTGGCACATGATGACGTCAGCATCCTGCTTGTCGGCTGACGTGGCAGGCTGATGCAGCATGTGACTGGACCATATGGCGATGACATGGCACATGTTTACTGGTTGGTTGTTGGCGAATTGGATTGTGACACATGTCAGATTTTGGGCAAATGGTATGAGGACACGTGGCCCAATCGGAGGGCGCCATGTGTCCCCCTCATTTTTGGTTATTGGTTGTATAAAAGTTTATTGGGAGTCCGCAGGGTTCGACCCCCGGACCTCCCACACAGCTAACGACTTCGCACGACTGCCCAGTCGTTGGGCCACAACTCGGTTCTTATTTGACATATGGTTATAATATGATTTGAGTTTGGTCATTGTATTATACGGACGAGGGGCGGGTCGGGGCTTAGCCCCGACCCATAGTTTATTAACATGTAACCGTTGTATATTAAAATGTGCGTGCGATTTTATAATCGCATAACATATATGCTATGGTTTGTATATTGTTTAACCATGTGCGCGGATTTATAACAAACCAAAGTTTAAAACCAATTATATGTTATATGCGTGGGGTTTGAAACCACGACCCGCATGTTAAAAATTGGCGCGGGAATACAACGGAAAAATGCACGTGGTTTGGTTTGCGAGTTGGTTCCATGGGGTTCCAACGGTTATAACAAGCTTAACCAACTTTTGCTTTTAGCCTGAGGTCATATTATAACTGACCATATGCCCGAGAGCTAGGCGGTTGGGGGCTGGAGGCACCCTAACCGTCCTACAGTTTGCACGGTTATTCGGAACCTCTTCGTGCTGGGTTTAAACGCGCGTTTTGGAGCGTGTTCCAGGTTAATGCACATAGAGGTGCGTTCTGTAGAACCAGTTCCAACAAAGTAGAAGGAGGATCATGGAGGAGGTCTAACTTTCTCAGTTTTTGGCCGATTGAAGTGCCGTAAAAGCCCAGCCAGGGGATTTTGGACGTGCTGGATCCCTTGGTGCTGTTTTCAAGGCCATTTGAAGACTTC
>ML806624.1:321691-334346 GCA_009831015.1 Picea engelmannii
ACTAGCTTAAGAATTTATGTAATTTTCCAATTTTAGGTATGGGAGGACCATCACAAGACCCTATTAGGTGTGTGTTGTGCCTGCACAACACCCTCCCTAATTTCTTCTCTTACATTTTCCCTAAAAGAAGAAATTGGGCCCCCTTTCTAAAATTTTCTACTGAAAAGCCTTTCATTCTCTCTCATGCAAGTGGAAAAGTTCAAGTATTTCTTTCCACTCTCCATACTTTTCCATTTTGCACACCTTTTCAAATCACTCTAACCTGCTGATACAAACTATCATCAAGTTCCCTCTCATATTCTCCAATACATCACATATCAGATGCACTCTTTCCTTTCTCCCCAATACATTGCATATCAAATAAGTTCATCTCTCCCTCACCGATGTACTTCTTTTCGACGAGTTTTTCTCTTCTGTCATTGATATGCCAACAATAAATTGTCAACCCCTCATCAACACTAAGCATATCGAAGGGATATTATTTATTTCACCAACATTGCCCTTTTAGCAAGACTCATGTTCATCTTATAACTTCTCCTATTCTCTTCCATCTCAAATCCTTCTCATTGCACTGCCATTCAAGATCCTATAATTTCCAATGATTGAGAATTACATGACTAACTGGATAACTGATGATTGATTTCCTAACTTGCTTAATCCACATCATGTTGCAATTGTAATTGACTTTGTTTATGTCGTCGACAATTTTAGTTACACATATCATACCAGCATGCACATTTTTCACTTCTTGATTTTATGACTAACCATGATAATGAAATTTTCATGTATCATAAGATGGTTTAACTGCAACGTATGTAGGGTTTGCACTAGCTGTGAAACAAATCTTAGAAGAAAATTGGTCCTCCTAGCTCCTAAATAGTGTTAAGCGCTCTAAACATCAATTGGTTGTTTTCATAGATTTATGTTTCTATTCTACTAACACATTACCTCAACTTCAATTGATGAACTAAAATCCTATACAACAAGGATGACACGGTAACTGAGAAAACTTGATTCAAACGAAGCAACAAAATGAACATGACCCAAAATTTCATTAACACCTTGGAATGCAATTTTTCGATGTTCATCAAAGTGAATTTTTCATCCTTGAAATAGGCCATCTATATTATTTTTGCATAATGATTTCAGCACATTGACAGAATCAAAATCTGAGGCTTGTAAGTGCCATAATTATCGCCAAATATTTCTCGTCGAGCAAGCCTTGTTAACTGTGACCTTCATTAAGCATGAATGTAATAAAAGACTTGAAAAAATTTGTAAGGTATCTCAATAGAATACCCTCCTTGTTATCTCTGCGTTGCAAAAACCGATGCCTAAATCAGACATTGTATGAGAAAGTTATGTACTTTTGAACTCAAGGTCTTGTTGTTTCTTATCGATAAAAGTCCATAGAATTTTTTTCTACTTGTCTTCTTACATGCCAAAGAAGATGATAGGAACATTTCTGGTTCACACCAGAGGAGTTTGTTCAAAGTTCTGCGAAATCCAAGGAGGAGTTCCCTCAAAATCCTTTGAAAGTTTGTTCAAACTCCTCCAAAAGTTCGTTCAAACTGCTCTGAAAGTTAGTTCAAACTTATCTGGAAGATTTCATCCAAAGTGGTCAGGTTTACACTGGAGGATTTCATTCAAATTTTTCTAGTTTATGCTATAAGAGTTCATTCAAAGTGCTCTGGTTCACATTTGAGGAGTTCACTCAAAGTGCTCAGTTTCACACCAGAGGAGTTAGTTTAAAGTGCTCTGATTTACACTGGAAGAGTTCATTCAAAGTGCTCTGGTTTACACCAGAGGAGTTTGCTTAAAGTGCTTCGGTTTACACCAGAGGAGTTCCCATGAACTGCTCTGAAATAGGGACATGACACTACCAAAATTCCTTTCATATTTTGGCCATAACATTTGAATCAAATGCTTGTTTCACACGTTCCTTATACCCTTGGAAATGTCTTTCCGAGATATACAACTTCCCGATGATATGATTTGAGAAATTCCTCACCAATTTTATGCATTTTTAGGATTATGATATGGAACCTTGTCAAATTTAGGGAAGCTTATACGAAATTCAAATTCATTAATATTTGAATTCTATGGGTTCGAATGCTTGGTTTTAATAGTTTATTTTTAGGTTACTCCGAGGTCACTCATTTGTTACATGTTGAATGGTTCCATGTATCAATGCTAAGGGGAGGTTGTAATCAACATCCTTGCAATGAGATCTACATCCAAAGACAATAGAGAAATAACAACACCAACAATTGTCATAGCAATGGGGAGCAACAAAGAGAATCAAACTCAAGTGATTGAGGAGGAGCTCAAACCATATGATGATTGAATCTCTCAATGTTTGAGCTATTCATCATGGTGGGTGAGGTGCACTATAGACGAAATATATGATGGCCCACCAACACGAAGAAACAAATATGAAATGTAACTTTTATATTTGTTCTCTCATCATTACAAAGAGAATAAGGAAAAAAGTTGGTAAATGAATAGTCATGGGGATGGAAAAAGGCCAAGAGTCACATTGAACTTAAATAAATACGAGGATTGTATCGAAGAAAAGGGATTTTGGATTTTCAAGCATTGTTTACACTCACATAACTATTTTTGGAGAAAATAATGTGTTAAATAAAATTGAGAAGCCTTCCTCGAAGCTTTCATGTACTATTACTAAAACGTTTAATGAAGAGAAGCTGATTTGGCCAATCTATTTTCTGGAGAGCTTTGATTCTCGTGTTGGACGTATTGTGGACTATTCCTTTACGTTTTTTCATCAATCAGGTTGTGTAAGAATGTACTTCATATTGTAGACTATTCTTATGTATGATAGTTGCATTCTTATTTCTGTTATTCGAAGAATGTTTGTCTAAATTTGTGGGCGTAGAACCGTAAATGATTGTTCAAATGATAGACTATTATGTATTTGTGATTTTTTATTCATGTTGTTGTGTTTTCTTTGTGTGAACTATTTCCCGAGGCCTCAACAAGAGCATGGATGGTTCTATGTTTATTACTTTTTGGTTTTCTTAGTTTAGTTTGGATACATTCATCTTAGGTTAGGTGCATTTCACTCTTTAGCTTAGGAAACCCTCATCGGTGGACTAGGCCATGACCGGTAAAACCAAAACCATAAATGGTTGTCGAGCCAGAATCCAGATGGGTTCCCTACTCCAAATGGTGAGAGGTCTAATTGGGAATTCTTATCAGGGGTAACCCCTCTTGTTGAAAAAGGGAATTTCTACCCACACCAATAGGATTGGGGATAGAAGGAGGGACGAATGAAAATCATGTTATTGTGGATTCATTTCACTTAAATTTAACCAGCCCATGTCTCCTCTTCGTACCTCTATATTGAATAACCCTTTGAGTCTTCCAAGACCCACCAGGGGAATCTTAGTCAAGACAATTAATATCTTGTCAAACAAAAAATTCGACGGTGAAGGTCATGTCTCTACATTCATGCATCTCAATCAATTTAACATCACTCGACATAATCTTGATATTGTTCAAAACAATAAAATCTATCGATTGTTTATCCTCAGATTTGAAGGGTGGATTAAAGCATGGTTTAGGACATTTCCAACAAAATCAATTCATAGATGAAGACAATTAATGGAAATTTTTATTACTTCTCATGTAGATTATGTTTATGATGAAATATTTAATGAACTCACAAAAATCCGTAGACTCATAAACAAGTCTGTGGATTTTTTATTTCAAAGAGTCATGCATATTTATTGTATATTTCCTGAAAGTGATGAACCCTTAGGCCAAGAAATATTTGGTTGGTTTTCATTTATAGTCTTTTTTTCTGAAGGGTTTAATCTTGATGATCAAACCATCTCTCATTCACAAGATTCATATCTAAACATGAAGGATACGAGGTACATGATCTCTAACCATCACTCTAGTGTAGGTATGGGGGAATCCTTATTAGAAAACTTAAACCCCTTAGTACAAGAGTGTGAACCATCTACTGTCTCCCCTTTATAAAATCATGAACATACTCTTGTCTGTGACGAATCTCCTATTGAATAAATATTATCATTTTCAAAATCCAAAGATGTTCATTCTATTTATACAAATTTGTTTGATGCTAATCACTTACATGATTACCCACCTGTTTATCATGTAGTAAAACCTATACACTTTTATTACAACAGAACAATGAATGATAAATCAGAACAACAATATTTCCAAGATTTGACCAATCTAGAAATCATTCTTCATGGTATTCCATCTAGGATACACAAAGTCCTAAGTACTTTTCAATTTTTGAAACATGCAATCACAATTTGATCTCAATAACCTTGTTTTCAATGACTAGTTTTCTATTATGGAATTAAATGTGAGTACTAACCTATCATTTGTTGGTCCTACACAATATGAAATTTTTGACCTTGATGCACATATTTTAATCATAAAAAAATTAATTTATACAAAGAACAATGAGTTTGCAGATCGCCATGAAGAAATCATAGCAAATGAATAACCTATCACCACACAAAACATATGAAATACCAAGATGATCCAAGAAATTCCATCACCTAAATATTCCCTAGAATTACATATTAATCCTTAGGAGCATACACATCACTCATCCTCGGATTATATCTCATCACTCCAACACTCCCCACATGTTTTTAATGATATTATAGAAGAAGTCTTGGAGTCATATTTCACTCAATGTTTCCCTCAAACTATCACCTATCATCTCTCCTCTGAGCATATGGGTTATGTAAAATGTGGGACTGAGGGGAGTTGCTTGGATAATGATGTTGAAATATTGTAACTGCAAAGAGTATTCTATTTATTTTTGAGTCATTGTTCATTAGATCAATCCCATTTTGTGGATTGATCATGTCGGGAATTGTAATTGACCAAACCCCCTTTTGTGGATTGATCATGTCAGGCATTGTAATTGACCAAATCCCCTTTTGTGGATTCGTCAAACCCTAATTGTATTATAAAAATTAAGAAGTCGGCCCCAGGCCTAATTAAAGTGGTTTTAACCACTAAGAAGAAAATTTGGCCCTTTCAAGTGAAGATACACCTTACCAACACCTGCTAGACAATATAAATAAAGGAAGCCAATGCCTCATTATCTCACTTACTCATTCGCTCATCAAGTGCATAAGTTTGGTAGTTGTAGTTGGGAGAATAAGGAAGAGAGAGGTGCATTTCTTAGTGTTGGATATTGTCTAGTGTTTTGGTTTATTTTCTTTGCATTGTATTGGCTATCTATATTAAGGAAGTTTTTGCTGGGTTTTCTCCCCCATGAGGGTTTCTCAGGATAAATGATGTGTGTCTTGTGATTGTGTTTCTGTCAGTGATCCTACCTATTATCACACTAAATTTCCTTGGGTCTTTAATTTTGTTTGCAATCCTTTTTTAAGCCTTAGATTTTAATTTTTTCTTTTAAGGTCTCATCCCTTTAAAATTTATGATTGGTTGGACCCCTCGGATGATTAAAGTTTTTGAGTCTTAGCTCTAATTTGATCCTCATATTATTTTTTGATCCTTAAACCATTTCTAGCTCATATTTTATTTTGGTCCCCTTCATGATTTGTCCTAAGGTCGATCCCTCCCATGACTAGATTGATGTGACACTCCTCTCTCCTCACTCATGACCTCATAGGAATACCTCAACGTCCTCGCTTACCTTGCTAATCACATTTTGAAGTGGATACGTTGCCTACTCATCAGGTAGTCCGTAGCGCCTATCACGTTCATCACACTTCCACCTCGAGCCATGATTGCCATGACTGATGTCATGTCCCTTGTTTTTAGTGCCAGAAGTTGGTTAAATATTCCTTCAAAGATATTGCATTTATGAGCTTTGGTAATGGTTTCTAATTTGAAAGAATCAATAGTGATGCACTGCACAAATTCGTAAGTTCTAATCAGGCGATCGCATGTCAACCAAATGCTATAATGAGAAAGATTCCAAGGCCGAAGTTCTCTCAAATTTAATCCTAATATTGTGTTGAATATTTCAACAGGTGTCTACTCCACAGGTATCCTGTATTGGCTCCTCTGCATATTAAATTTTTATAGGAAGTTTGTGCTTGGGTTTTGGTTTGCTAAGTTTGCACAACGGTAAAGGATCCATCTTTGTATGATAGATTCACCTCCTCTCTTTTTTAGACCTATAAACCTCATGGCCCATATATGAGTCAGATTACTGTTGCTTGCCTTATCCATTGAAGTTTCAAGCTCTTGACTAGTCTATCCTCTGTGTATGCATTGTGCTACTCAGAGGCACTGCTTAACCTCTCGTTGCATCCCCTACCTCCTTTCATCTTGAAATCAAGTGTTTTATTTAATTGCATAGGGTCATCCTTGTATATTTGAAACCCCATTCAAATCCTTCCTGATCATTATCATCCCTTAAGCCTTTCAAGAGTCCTCATTCTAAGTCATGGAGACCCCTAAATCGAAGAAGGCACACAAAGGAGGAAAGATAGTTAAGACATAACTGATGGACATGCATCTTTTTGATACAGAGCCCATGGAAAGAGAGGGCTTTCAGAGAGTAGGGTGCCTCTCTTTTTGTAAGAACACGCAGAGAGTCCACCCAGAGGTAGAAAAAGAGTTTTCATTACATTTTGATGGCAGGAAAACCGAGGTTGGGGATTTGGAATTTGAGGTAACTGAAGCCTATATCTCAGCTACAATAGGGATAACCATTACAGGTGAAAAGTGGTTCAAGGACATGGTTTTGAGTTCAGACTTTGCTAAGGATCTCTTTAAACCTGAATATCAAGCCAATGAATTTTCTAAGAGTATGCCAAGAATTGAATTGGTTGAACAGTTTGACAAATTATTGAAGATCATACAGAGATATTTTACTTGTGAAGGGAGATTTAACACATTGTACCATTACCGCACAAGGATGTTGCTGCATTTTACTAGTAAGGTTGAGATGAATATTCCCTATTACCTATTAAGAAGCATAGGTAAAATGTCAGATAGGGTTTAAGCCAAATCTAAGGATGTGGATTCTAGCCTTTTCCACTCTGGATTAATCAGAATGCTAGTATCTTAGGAATTGGGTAAGAAAGAGATTTCATGGGAACATTTTGTGGTTACCTCTCATTTCAAGTTGGATCTAGCACCAACTCCTCAATCATAGAAGGCAAGTCCTTTGTCACCCACCAATACTTATAAATAAGGGACCAATAGGAAGAGAAAGGGAAGAACCCCTATTCAAGTTCCAGAGATCAGCAAGCAGGTCATAGAGTCTGAGGAGGAAGTTTTTCCTTCTCCACACATAGATTTTTCACCACCTCCTCCACCAGGGTTAGAATAGGTTCCTTTTTCTACGAAATCTGCATCCAAGAAAGGGAAGAAGCTCCTCTTTCCCTCTTCTCCTCCAACAGTTAAAATCAAAGGTAAAAGACCTTTCACAAGGTCATCAATTCCTAAGGAGGTTTTCAAAGAGCAGTCCTTACCTGAGCCCCCTATTCAAAAGAAGAAGGGTAGGAGCATTGAAAATGTTGTGGAGGAAAAATCAGAAACCCTTATTCAGAGGAAGAAGGGTAAAGGTAGTTCTTAGCCTATTGAAGGGAAATAAGAAACCCCTGTACATAAGGGTAAGGATAACGGTACTAAAAGAAATTTGGAGAGTAAATATGAAACCCCTAAGAAAGGCATTGAGAAACCTATTGAAAGAAAAGATGAAACCCCTGTGCTGAGAAAGAAGAATAAAAGTAAAGTCAAAGTCATTAAGGAACCTGAGGAGGTAGAAAATCCACTTCCCATGCAGGAGGAAGAGGAGTCTGAGAAAAATCCTAGTGAGACTATACATGCCATTGTTCCTCCTGATAGTCATACCTACAAAAGACTTATCAAGCATCTTAGAGATGCAAGAAAAGAAATATCTCGTCTTAAAGAAGAAGATAAGGTCAACTTGGCTCAGATGAAAGAGCTCATGGATGGTTACAGTCACACCCTTGACTTGGAAAGATTTGAAGCAAGGAGGGACCAACCCCTTCATACATAGCTAAGGAATCTCTACAGGCATAACAGAGGCTTCCAATCTTAGAACAATAAGTTAAAGGCAGAGCTGAAGCATTTTCAAGATGAGGTATCCCAAAGAAATCTACAGGTGTTGGTTGAATTTGCCATTGAAGATGATAAACCAGTAGCTAAGGAGATCACAACTACACCAAAGAAGCCTGTCAAGGCTAAGAAGAAGAAGTTTGTTGTGTCAATTGAAGATCCTCTTTCTACTAGAAAGAGTATGAGGTTAAGTGTCAAAATGAAAAAATAACTGGTAAGGGTAAGTCCCATTTTTTAGGATGCATCTTTTTGGGAGGGTTAACCAATATGCAAATATGATCTCTACCATCTATACAGAATTCTAAGCGCTTAACTATTTGGGTTTTTTTTTTTTTTCTAAGTGCTAGCTTCCTCATTGGTAGAAGACACTACCTATTGTGCAGTTAAGGATCTTGATTAAAATGGTTTTTTTCATCTTGAAAAACCATAAATTACTCTACACATGTTCAAGGATTGAAGGTGATGCATTTTTGTAATGCTACCCAAACCTACACACAGACGCAGTGTAGGAGGCACTACCCAATGGCGCTACCTAATATTTCACAGAGGGAAAATAATTGGCACACATGCACAACACCGAGGCACTACCGAATATTTCACAGAGGGTAAAGGTTGGCACAGTGGTGCAACACAGAGGCGCTACCTAATATTGCACAGAGAGCAGAGTATGTACACATATGAAGCACAATGATGCTACCTACAGGCACTACCTTTTCTCCTTGTAGTGTGATACCTAGTTTTGCTACCCAAGGAAGCTGCCAATGAAGACCAGGGATCTAGAAGGACCAAGCTAACAACTTTTGGATAAATTGATGATGAAGAAGGATGGAGAAGCAACAACTGACATTATGAAGACAACCACATGCCTTGAAGGACACATGGCAAACAAGGATTTGCGCAACAAAATGGAATCAATTCAATTTGAATTTCAGTTGGATTAGTCACCAACATTTTCCTGTTTTATAGCATAGGTGGTTAGATAAGTTGTTAGAGAAAATAAATGTTTAGAGTTTTTCAAGGGAAGGGGGATAGCTTGTACCTCCAACTATTGCCTCCCTTTTGTTATAAATAGATAGATCATTTTCTTTGGTAGGTTTAGATGGTTGAGCAAGGCTTCCTTATATTGTAATATTTTGATGAAGTAACTGTGATCTAGTGATGTGCTCGAGTTAAGAATATTTGACTAATAGAAATCAACTTCTCTTTCAGTCTATTTGCTTCTGAGGATAAATTTTCATGATTTGAATGATTCACATGAATGATTGTGGTGATGTTATGATGGATGTTTGATCATTATGTTATCATGATGTTTATTTATCTTCCTTAGTTTCTCAGTTCAAGAAGATCTTGTGTTAAGAAGCTTTCCTCCTCAGGCTCTTATTGACCTGATGTTTACAACAGCCCCTACACTTCTCTCATTCAAGTCTTCCCTCTATTCATACTTATTCCCAAACTACTGATTGAAATTAGCCAAGACCTTAATTGCTGGTGTATGCTATCCCTGTTATCCGAGTTAGAACATTATCACTTGAGTCCTTTCCCATTTGACCCTTTAAACACCCTTACATTCACTTATAATTGATGGGTACTAAGCTTGCCTTCCACTCAATCTAAAGGTGACTCCTAGTGCTAACACTACCTATGCTATTGTTATCTAGTAAATTGAAAATAAATTTAATAATAGCTCAAAAATTAACATGCTATCATAGCTAAGTTGAAGAGAGAACCTTTCAATGGATAAGAAAAAACATCACTGTTGTCGTACAAGACAATTATGGTTTTCTATTGAAGAGGCATTTCAGCCTAAAAATCATCAAGGAAGTGTGCCCTAGCCTAGCAAACTCTTTGGTAGACTCAACACACTTTTTCAGTGGATAGAACTCTTGGAAATTGAAACCCTAGTTTTCACTGGTACCAAAAAACTAGAAAACTAGGAAACCAAAACCAGTACCAGAAGTACTAGTCCAGAATTCTACTGGCCCAATTTGAAGGGGAAAAATTTGGATTTTCTGAAATTTGACTAAACCAGGCTACTCGCCTCAGCCGAGCACACCTCTTTGTAAGTTCATAATTAAATTCTGAGCATTTTCAATTTTTGGTCATTTTCCTAGCTCCAAGTCAAGATGTTTACAAGCACTAAGCTTGTTGACAAGCTAGAAGGTGTGGAAACCTTTCATGCCTGGAAGTATATGATTGCACTCATTCTTGAAGAGAATGAAATAGCAAGATTCATTAAAGAATATGTACCAAAACCTACCGATGCTACAACTAAAGAAAAACAACAAAAGGACACGGTTAGGGCCAAAAGAATCATTGCATAATCTATTAAAGATCACTTGATTCCTCAAGTGTTTTCAAATAAAAATCCAAAATAAATTTTTGATTCCCTAACCAGAATTTATGAAGGAAAGAACATCAACTAGAAGATGAATCTAAGAAATCAACTCAAAAGTACAAGAATGCAGAAAGGAGAAACAATTCAGGAATATTTCTCTAGAATATCACAATTCAAGGAACAACTAGAAGAAATTGGTGATACTATAGATGAATATGAACTCACAATAACAACCCTTAATGGTATCACAAGACCTTGGGATGCGTTCATCCAAACTATTTGTGCCAGAAAGGAGAAATTACACTTTGACAGTCTTTGGGGAGAATGTGTTCAAGAAGAAGCATGAGTAGCTAACCGATAAGCAGTACTATCAAGAGATGAGGATCAATCCCTAGATGCTCATATTGAAGTAGGAAGGAAGAGGTCTCACTTCTAGAAAGAAAATCATCAACACAAGGAGTTTGACTCCCCAAACAAATTCATACATAAAGAATCTCACCCTCCAAGGAGATTCCAAAAGTTTTAGAAAGGTCAAAGAAGAGAAAAATATTTCTCATCCTACCAATGCTACCATTGTGACAATATGGGACATATTGCTAAGAATTTTCCATCTAGAAGAGAATGATAAATAAAGAGAAATAGAAGGCACCATGCCCATGCAATTAAATATGAATATCCACCCCCAACGATGATAACATAATAGATTGAAGACCATGTATTAATCTTTTCCCTCTTAGGATCAGTGTCACCTGGTGAGGACACTTGGCTTGTAGATAGTGGTGCTTCCAAGAACATGATAGGTCAAAAAAACATTCTCTCTTGCCTTACAGAAAATAACTTTCCCCAGAAAGTTACACTTGGAGATGATTACGAGTACCCTATCAAAGGAGTAGGAGAATCGAATTACAAACTTGATTCAATGACCCCAATAAAGATGAAGAATGTACTATATGTACCAGGTTTAACAAAGAACTTACTTTATATCTCAGCTTTAGATAAGAAAGGCTTCAGAGTTTCTTTCATAGATGGAGAATTTCTTATGTGGCCCAAAGGAAAAACCATAGAAGAAGCAATTGTTATTGGAAAAGAAGAAGGTGGCTTGTATAAGCTAAAAGGTCACTCAGATGAAGCCTTGATTCACTCCATTGAGAATCCATGTGAACTTTGGCATATAATACTAGCTGAAATCAACTACAAGGAATTTCGATATGTAAGCAAGGCATTCACATTTCTACCAGAATTCAAGGTTGACCATGAAGGTATGTGCAACAAATGTGCACAAGGAAAGACCATCAAGAACCCTTTTTCGAAGAGAGAAAGTAAAGAAGGAGTCCTAGAGCTCATTCACTCAGATGTATGTGGCCCAATTCCATCAACCCCCATTAGTGGGTATGTATACTATGTGTCTTTTATTGATGACTATTCTTGCAAAACCTTGGTTTACTTTTTGAAATCAAAAGATGAAGTGTTCGGTAAATTCAAGGAATTCAAAGCCTTGATAGAGAATCTCTCTGAAAGAAATATCAAGATACCTAGGTCAGATAATGGAGGAGAATACACCTAAAAAGAGTTTGTAAAATTTTGTAAAGATGTCGGGATCAAGAGGGATCTCACCACTCTCTACAATCCTCAACAAAATGGTGTAGCAGAAAGAAAGAACATAACTATAATGGAAGAAATGAAGACTATGATCCATGACCAAGATATTCCAATTCACTTATGGGAAGAAGCAACAATAACAACAGTATATGTACAAAACATATTATCCCATTGTGCACTTGGGTTCAAAAGCCCCGAAGAGATGTTCTCCGGAAATAAACCATAAGTAATCCATCTCAAAATATTTGGTTTTCCAGTATTTGTGCACATTCTAAAAGAGAAGAGAACCAAGCCAGATGTTATTGGATAAATCCATAAGTGTAGACACAAACTGATCTCCCTAGATCCACCTGGATCTAGAACAAAGAAAGATAGAACATGACTATTTCCCTAGATTTTAACCATTGAATGAACTAGGAGGCAAGAACAAGTTACATACCTTATAATCTCTTCCTATGGTCTTTGTTTCTCCCGCTTCACTCCAGTGCTCTCGTGCAACCAAGACCAAGACAACACAAACCAACCAAAGTGAAGAAAGCACAATCTATTCAACGGTCAATCTATGTATATGATCAAGGAATTATACAATAAAGTGGAAATAGCTTTATGGGAAAGGGACATATTACTATATCATATTAATGG
>ML806624.1:354266-365769 GCA_009831015.1 Picea engelmannii
TACATAAGTAATCCTTTATTATGTGTTGCAAATTGATCCTGTTGCTTTAAACACATAACATTTCACTTGCAATAATTATTCAAGTTTTTCAAGTCTTCTTCATTTTTAGATCACTACCTCTTCTTCGGCCTACCCCAACCATTTTGGAATTAATAGATAAGACTAGGGTTATACCTGAAGGAATTTTAGATGATGTCATGGTTACTTTAGCCTCATGGGATTACCCTATATATTTTCTTGTCATTCACTCAAAGGATCCTGCCAAAGGCCATCCTGTCATTTTGGGAAGACCTTGGCTAGCCACAACCAATGCATTTATTGGCTGTAGAGAAGGAGAAATGAACATCTCGAATGGTCTCTCTATTAAGAAGCTCACCATTTACCCTCCAGATCAACCTATTATGTAGAATCTATGGTGGCTTGAATGTCCATATGAGAACGAGGACTGGGAAGAACCCGTATTTCCAAGTGACCATGCAAGGGAACTTCAGGAGAACACAACAAAAATTGTGCTAAACCAGTTCATTTCTACTATCACATGTGTGGATTTTCCACAGTATTTTCCCCAATTTGAGTACATGTTTGGGGAAGAATTTCAAGAACAATTGGACCCATCCATTTTTTCTTCGACATGTTTTATTTTCAATATTGATGAGTCTACCATGTCTTATACTATTCCCTACGAGATAAGTCCAGGAAAAGTCTTACATATAAACTCTGGGCTGGATGTAGACCAAAAAAAATAGTTAGTAGTTATCCTTAAAAAACAATTTGGAGCATTTTCCTGGGAATACACTAACATGAAGGGTATACACCTTGACACATGCATCCATCATATATACACCCATGGGGAAGTAACACCTTTTAGGCAACCCCAAAGAAGGATGAACCCAACACTTAAAGATATAGTCAAGGAAGAGATCCAAAAGATGTTAAATGTTAGATTTATCTATCCCATCTCCGATAGCAAGTCAGTATCCCCACTTGTAGTGGTTCCAAAGAAAATGATCGGGAAATGGAGAATTTGTGTTCATTTTCGGGAACTCAACAAAGCCACTCTGAAAGAATACTTTCCTCTCCCTTTCATTGACTAAGTTTTAGATACCTTGTACGAAAATAAGTATTTCTCCTTTCTAGATGGGTACAGTGGGTACAACTGGATTCTTATATCACCTGAGGACCAGGACAAGACTACCTTTACTTGTCCTTGGGGAACCTATGCCTACAGGGTCTTACCATTCGGATTGTATAATGCTCTTGCCACTTTTCAACGAGTAGTATTGGGGATATTTGTTGATCTTATTCATGATTTTGTGGAAGTCTACATGGATGAATTCACAATCTATGGAAACACTTACCAAGAAGCCTTAGACAACTTAGAAAAGGTCCTCATCATATGCCATGAAATGAACCTATCTTTAAGTCATGAAAAATGAAAAATGTTGTTAACTGAAGGAGTGGTTCTAGGACATCATGTTTCGTCTGAAGGGATAAAGTCGATCCTACAAAGATTGAGGTCATMGTCAAACTTCCACCCCCCAATACTCATAAAGAGGAGAGAAKATTTCTTGGACATGTCRGATATTACCGACGGTTTATTGAAAAATTTACAAAGATTGTTTCACCTATGTTTGGATTATTGATAAAAGATGTTGATTTTGTTTGGAYTGAGCAGTGTCAAACTGCCTTTGAAACCATGAAASCTCAGYTGTCTGTGGCACCAGTTCTTAGAGGGCCCAATTGGACTCTCCCATTTCATATATCCACTGATGCCTCCGACACTGCAATAGGAGGGGTATTAGGGAAGAAAGAGGACCAACAATCCTATGCCATTTATTTTGTGAGCAAGAACTTGTTCCTTGCCAAGTTGAACTACACAGTCACCGATAAAGAATTCTTGGCATTTGTTCATGATATTAACAAGTTTTGTCATTACATTACAGGTTATGAAGTATTTGTACATACTGATCATTCCGCCATTAGGTTCCTCATGAATAAACCTATAAATAATGGCTAGGTGACCAGATGGATTTTTTTATTGCAAGAATTTAACATCACTGTGCTTGACAGACCTGGAAAGGATAATGTAGTAGTTGAATTTCTTTCTCAAATAAAAAATGAGGATGATGATATCCCTGTAGATGATATTTTCTCAGATGAGCACCTCTTTTCCCTTTCTATCAATACCCCATGGTTTGTGGATATGGAAAACTATTTGGCTACTAGGAAGTTACCGTCTCATTTGTTACCTCATGAAATGCAAAAAAATATTACACAGAGTGGTAATTACTCTTGGGTTGGTCATGATATTTTTCGCACAGGTCCTGTTTTGATTATTCATAGATGTGTGCGAGAGGATGAGGTACCTAAAATACCATGAAGTTGTCATGATGGACCATGTGGTGGTCACTTTTCTGACAAACGTACAACATATAAGGTGTTACATTCGGGTTACTATTGGCCTAGCATTTTCAAAGATGATGCCAAATATGTGAGAAGTTGTGATAGTTTCCAAAGGATAGGAAGACCTACATCAACTGAAGAAATTCCTTTGCATCCCCAAGTTATGATAGAACCCTTCAAAAAGTGGGCCCTCAACTTTGTAGGACCAATTTCACTCATGTCCCTTAGGAAATACTATATTTTGGTTTGTATGGACTATGTCACCAAATGGGTAGAGGCAAAAGCCCTATTCAGGGCTACAGAAAAGTCCGTTGTCGAATTTATCTATGAAGACATCTTTACTTGCTTCCGTATCCCTTGTGAAATTGTTATCGACCAAGGCACTCAATTCACTTCTAAGCTGATGAAAGAGCTAACAAAGAAATATGGCATTAAACATTGTAAATCTTCTCCATACCACCCGCAAGACAATGGTAAGGTAGAATCCAAAAACAAAGTTCTGGAAGCCATCTTGAACAATATTGTTTAGTTACATCACCAGGATTCGGCTGATAGGCTCCCAGAGTCTTTGTGGGCATACCAGACTACCTAGAGAAATACCACTGGGCATACCCCTTATGAGATAGTGTACGGGAAACAAGTACTTTTACCTATAGAATTACAAGTAAGGACCTTCCATATTGCTGTAGAATTAGGATTGACACTGGATGAGGCTCAGAAGCAATGAGCCCTACAATTGAATGAGTTGGATGAAATTAGGAAAGATGCCATCCAACAGACAATATTAGTCCAAAACGAAAGGAGCAAGTGGCATGACAAGTTTATCAAGAAGAAACACTTCCAACCTGGTGATTGGGCTCTATTGTTTGATTCCCAATTCAAAAAATTCAAAGGCAAACTTACCACCTGCTGGTTGGGCCCTTACGAGGTAGACACTGTATATGAAAATGGAGTTGTAAAAATTAAAACAATTGATGATGGACAAGTCTCCTTTGTGGTAAATGGACATCGACTTAAATTTTATCATAAGCCTATTTCCAGAGAGGATTTTCTACAAGTCATGTCAGCCAACAAGGCATTGGCCTTAGTAGATGGGGAAGTCCCCCCTTGTTCTTGAAAATTTTTCTGAATTTCCTACTGTATATATGTAAATAGTTTTTGAATTTTGTTAATAAGGCAACTCTAGAGATTTCTGTAAGTATTTATTTCACCAGGAGTACACAGTTTCAAGGATATTTCCTCAAAACATTGTTATACTTGAATTTTGTGTCCACTAAAGCATCAAATGAATATTGACTTACTGTAATTAGCCATATTTTTGCAAAAATTCTCATTTTTAGGCATTCTAAAGTAGTTGCTCTTGAAACTCTTCACCACTGTATAAGGAAGTGATACCATAACTATCAAGCCTAGAGGTCTCTCGTACAACTTTTCCAAGAAACTTGAGTAAGTGAGTCAAGTGTATTTATCAAAGAGTAACAAGGAGGTCTAATTAGCGGTTAGTCATGGAAACATCACAATAATTACAAAGGAAGAAAGTAAGTTGAAGCTGGAGATACCTTTCTGTTCTTTCTCAATGGTACCATCCACTACACACTAAATAGCTTGATTATATCATATCTTTAGATAGGACACGTTCGCTTAAGTACCCCTTAAATCGGGACAATTACTAAGTAATATAACGAAAAGTCATCCTCTAACATAAATACTATCCCAATTGAAGAAAAAAAAGAGAAAGAAAAAGTTGTTTTCAAAGTTGTTCCCCCATATTCTTGCATAAGCAATCTTATACTAAAATATTAAAGGATGGAGGACCAGTCTCTAAGGGTTTAAGAGGCTAATCCACTAGGATATTGAACATGTCTGCTGGAAGTGGGTACCAGCCTATGGTATGACTAGGTAAACCCACCGGAGTACTGAATAGGCTTGCTAGCAGTGGGGCATTCTACCTAGTGAGGATGGTAATCTGACAAAAATAAATCATAAATTTAAACTTGTCCTGATGTACGACATTACTTGCAGACAAAGATGACATGAAGTATGTGTGGTTAAGCTAAGGTTAATGAACTTCATCAACTTTCCATTGGGAAATAACTCTAACAATATCTTGAAACTCTCTTGCCCACCTCTTCTTATATATATATAGGATCTCTTATCCTATAGGTGGGTCCATCTTCTAACTGTCTCATCAGACCAAGTTGTGAAATTCTATCTTTACACTTGAAATACTATAAATCTTCAGCTATTGGGGGATACTGACTAGTTTCCTATACTTTTGATTGTGAGGTGTTACAATACTTAGGTGTGGGGGAGGGGTTCATGAGCTGGCAAATGATCATTTCCTAGAGAAGTAGATCTTTGCAAGAATTTTTGTATTATTTCTATGATACAGGTTATTACATTGATAGTCATATTATTTATGAAATGCGTAACTCATGTGTGCTATAAATTACTGAACACATACTTAACATACCACTCTTTATCGGTTACTTAACAGAACACTCTTTATCGGTTTATCGTTTCATTACAAGCTACATATTGTAGGTTTGAAAATACATTTTTATGCTTGCTATAACCTGCTCATTATAGGTTTTTGACATTATATGTCATATGCAAGAATATTGAGTGAGCATGGAGCATTCTGCCTCTTCTCATTAACTATTGTTATTGTCAAAAACACTTCAAATTTGTAGGCTATCCATTATAAGAGGTGAAAATGCACTTAACACAGAGGTACCAGATGAAGTATCGTATGAGATGTTGTATGAGATGTCGTTTGAGGTGTTGAATGAAGTGCCATGTGAATTGCACACCAGTAACTCTCCTAGATTCTAGGTAACTGGAAATCAATTACATTCAATTGAATTAGTTGTAGACATTGATTAAATATGCTTCATATGTTTATGATCAAATGTCCAAGTCAAAAGACTTGGAAATTGATCTAACCACACATCATTACATGCCTAAAAAATGATCCATCGAATTCAAAATTATCACACATGACAGCTCGTGCGCACATGTGGGTAACCTACTCCACTATAGATGCATTCACAATCGGGTTGGGCACTCTATTATCTCATTTTCCCTTGCCATTTTCTCTCCCCGGTGTTAAGAAATCATGTCCAATCTCTGCCAATTCGTCCCCTATCCAAATCGTGTTTATCCTGTGCCCAATTTGTGCCACTGTTTAGCTCGATTACACCCTTGCTTGTTAAATTTCACCTCTGTCACAATTCCTAGGAGGTACAAACCCTCCTCCTATGCAGACTTGTTTTCCATTCCCGAATTTGCACAGTGCAAAGAAGTGTTTTTGCATGCAGGTTGGGGGCCATTTTTGTCTAGCTTGCAGGGCCACGATGATGTCCTCTCCATGCAATTTGTAGTTGGTTTTGATGGTAAGAAAACACATGTAGGGTATCTTACCTTTGAAGTTTCAGAAGAGTCCATTGCTACTGCCACGAAGCTCCAAAGAATGGGAGATAGATGGTTCAAAAATCACCAATTACTGTGCTCAAGTTATAACAGGGTGTTTAAGCCCGAATTTGAAAGCATTTCAGGAGAAAAAGGGTATGCTAAGGAGTGGATAAAGGTGGAATTGATCAATCCCCTCATCATCATCACAAGGCTAATTACATGTGAAGGTAGATCCTCTACTTTCAAAGCTTGTCATTTTAGATTGCTAGCTCATTTTTTGTTCAACAAACCCTTGAACTTCCCCTTCTATTTTCTCAAAAGATTGGAGAAGATGTCCTCTCAAGTGAGGAAGAATGTGACTAACCCCCACAATAGTCTCTTCCACTATGGATTGATAAAACTTCTCGTTCTTTCCGAACTAGAGAAACAGGGGAAAAATTGGGATGCCTTTATCTACCAATTTGGAAACCCTCACTTGACAGTTAAGACTGGAAAAAATCCACTTAGCCTAAAAACTATCTCTCCATCCAAGCCTCAATCTCCAAGAACTCCAACCACCTTTGCACAAACCCTCTCTTTGTCAGAACAATACCAAAATCTTTTTGATATCCCTACTTCTTCATCGGGTAAAAAGACCAAGATAAAAGACCAAAAGAATCCTATTGTTAACCCCCCAATGCCTTCACTCTCTCTTGATCCTACACCTAAAAATCTCCAAGAAGTAATGCAGCAAGCCTTTCCCATCATTCCCACAAACAAGAGGGGAGCCAATCGATTTGCAAAAGGACCCTTTCAGAAGAGTACCCGAAGCACAAGAGACAAACCTTATGAAAAACCTCCACCTACTTCAGATCATATCCAAGTGTCCTCCGACCTTGAGAGCCCTCATGAGAAACCTAGGGAAGTTTTTGTGGATGGATTAGAGCCACTAAGGAAAACAAAATCAGAACCTACCTCACCTTAACAATATCCCATCACTCCTACTTCACCCATGCCCACTCTAGATCCTAAAACTGATAGATTGTCCACATCCCTCAAAGGATCTAATCCTTCCTCGAAGATCACTGATTCTTCCCCAACCATAGAGGAGCTACAAAAAGAAAACCATCAGCTTCTCCAATAGTTGGAGGAAAGGAAGACAATAGATACCCACCTTCATCATGACAATACAGTCCTTCAAAAAAAAGTTAAATCTCTTCAACAATTGGTCAGTGAGATGACCAAATATAACCACAACCTCAGAGCACAGCTGAAGCAACACAAGAGGCACAAGGCTAAGTCTTCACAACAATAAGGAGAAGCTTCCAAAGTCGATCCTCCTCAACAATCCTTGTTACGAGGGGTAACTTCTTTTTGTTTGTAGTGGGACCTGCAAAATCGTAAGTGTGGGGGTAATGTTGGGCCTGAGATATGATCACTTTTATGACGGTTATTATACACTTTTGCCACATGTACATATGTGTTTTTCATATTTTAAAGGAGCTTTTTGAAGAATTTCATGATAAAACAGTATGATCAACACTAGGTACGTGTAATTCATGTTTAATGATTATATTGAGGATAATTCATCATGTTTTATGATTACCAAGATCTAGTTCACATTTTTCTGGTGTTACAAGGCAAAATCACACCACGTTTATGCTTCTGGCACTTGATCTAGCACTCCTTCCAGTACTCGTTTTGACACTTAATCCGACACTCTGTCTAGCAAAAAAATGGAGGGCGACTTGGCGGTATGGTATTGGAGGCCAGTGATGGGTGAATCAGGAACGTGGGTTTTGTTCATGGTTTCCCCCTCTAGCTACTGAGCTCCTGACAACTCAGTTTTAGTTGTTCAAGAGGGCGATTATTGGATCACTCTATTTTATTAGTTAGGGCATCATTTATTGTAATTTGTCAAATTTAGAAGTGCTTCGACCCTCATGTTGTCGACCACTTGGCTTGTAAACATTATAAATACCACCGAGGTGGTCAGACATAAGCTACGCATTAGAATTGTCAGTGTGATAGACAAAAAAATGATTTTACTCTGTTTTGAGTTTTTACATTGCCAGATTATACAAAAACTACATTTTTTGAGTTTTTTATGGTGAATTTGACCTGTTGAGTTCATGGTGTGCTTTTAGAGAGTGACCACGACTTGCTGGGGTACCCACCACCAATCTCGTAACTTTCTTCGTGTTTTCTTATGCATTTCATAATTTAATTGTTCACTTTATTTTTTGTATATGCATTTTTATTGTGTTAATTAGTTTGTTGTAGTTTAATTGTTGTGATTATCTTTTGCAGGTTAGAATGATGAGATGTGTTAGCATGCATTGATCTTGTAGATTAGGAATGGACTTGCAAGTCCCTCGACTAACCCCATGCGCAATTAGATGTTAGATTATGCTTTGATTTATGATTTTATAGTCAAGTTTAAAACAGAGTTTTAATTAGAATAGAACAAAGTTTTTATTTGGGTCCTCTTTGACAGGGATTTGATGGATGGATAGAATTAATTCCAGTTTTTAATTATAGCTTGCTTATCTCCTTTTTATATAGATCTTGTTTAATTAGTTGTTGGTTAATGTATATTGTTAGTTTACTTTTCAATATCATAGTTTAATTTCTGTTCTTAAGCATTTTTCTTATTGCAGTTTGAATTGTTAGAATAGATGTAGCATAGTTTCATTTATGTAATTTCCTTTCCTAGGATTAAACTGCAAATATATTTCTTAGTTAATGGTTGAATCTAGTTTTTCTTATGTATTATAGAAGTATAATGATGATCTCATTATGTTGTTGATGGTCTATACATGAATATGCAGGGTATCTAACATTGTTTTGTCTTGGCTTAATTTTTATTGGATTGTTTAATCCATACCTTTCACTTTGCCATTGAGATTAGTGTTGATCTTATACCACTTGAATTTTCCTTTGTTGTCAAGTACCATCGAGATATTATTCGACACCGAAGACATTCACACAACCACCAACAATATATCTGAATTGTCATAGGCTAAAAGATAGTTTTCCCATTTTCATAGATTAAGAAATAGTTTTCTTGCTTTCATAGATTAAAAGAGATAGTTTTCCTGCTTTCATAGATCAAAAGAGATAGCTTTCTTTCTTTCATAGCTTAGAAACTAGTTTTATTAGGATAGATAGACTTTGATTTGATAGATTAGATGGTAGTTTGCTTATCATATATTAAGAATTAGTTGGTAGTTCTTCTTTCTTTCGATCAAATAGATTTCCTTTCATGAATTAGAAATACTTCAAATTAAGAATTTAGTCCACTTGCCTCTTAGGCTAGATAGTTGTCCAATGAGAAGTTTTAATTTGATTACTTGCAGTAGTTAGTTGTCTTTTCTTACTTGTCTATTTTCTTTAGTAGGTTAGTTAGTTGTCCTTGCTTATTTGTATATTGCTTTAGTAGGTTATATAGTTGTCTTTGCTTACTTGTTTACTTGCTTTATTAGGTTAGTTAGGTGTCTTTTCTTACTTGTTTATTTACTTGCTTTCACAGGGTAGTTGCTCATTGAATGTAGGTTGGAAAGTTAAAATAGTTTTCTTTTGTTAGTTGCTCCTTATTTAGTTTTCTTTATCTTATTGTTATGAACTAGTTTGCTTTACATAGGGTTTTTACTTGTTTTCTTAGAACTATCCATTGATCCTTGGCCCAAAAGTACTTAGGTTACATAGTTTCAATTCGCTTAGTAGGGTTTTCTCATTAGATAGCTTTGCTTGAATAGATTATCCCTTAGATATCTACCTTCCTTATTTAGACTATACTCCTACCATCCTTCTACCTTTGGCATATATTTTTCTACAACTCTAAGTTTACTTACCACGGGTTGACAATTTAATTGAGGGTTTTTACTGTGTTTTTAGTGCATATATAACACCCATAAGAAGTCATAACTTCCCCTAATGAGGATATTCTAGAAGAGCATGACATAATATAATCTCAAGAACCTTCCTAGATGACGATCTCCCACAAGAGAAAGCCAACCTAGGCAAGGGAACTTATTCAAGATGGAGAGAAGTATGGTTCCCCTGAAGGAACCATGAGACAAGTCAATAAACCCAATTCATTCTCCAGTTATATGGATTTGATGTGTGATATCTTAGAAAAAAAACCCACTTTCTTTGAAGAAGCCATTCAGAAGAAACATTGGGTAGATGCCATGACAAAAGAATACCAATCCATTATAAAGAATGATGTATGGGAAATAGTTCCTAGATCAGAGAGCAAGGATGTGGTATCTTCCAAATGGCTATACAAGATAAAACATGCTGCTGATGGAAGTATTGAGAAATATCAAGAAAGTTTTGTTACTCATGGATTTTCTCAAAATGAAGGAATTGAATATGAAGAGACGTTTTCCCATGTATCCAAATACACTTCAATCGGAACCATCATAGCCCTTGCATCTAAGATGAAATGGAAGTTACACCAGAAGGACGTGAAAACAAATTTCTTAAATGGTTTCATAGAAGAGGAAGTGTATATAGAACAAACTCAAGGGTTTAAATTTGAAGACATAAAGACTCATGTATGCAAATTGAAGAAGGCTCTGTGTGGATTGAAACAAGATCCTAGAGCTTGGTATTGAAGAATCGATGGTTTCCTGACAAGATTGGGCTTTACCAAGAGTAAAGTTGACTTTGAAATTTACTTCAAGGTTATGAATGATGACCCTGTTATATTTTTGTTGTATGTGGATGACTTATTTCTAACTGGAAAGAAAAGATCATCACTGATTGTAAGAATAATCTCGCTGCAGAATTTGAGATGAAATACCTTGGCCTAATGCACTATTTATTAGATCTTTTGGTCTGGCAGAGCCTAGAGAAGATCTTCCTTAACCAAGGGAAGTATGCAGTTAAAATATTGAAGAGGTTTGATATGTTGGAGTGTAAATCCATGACCACACCCATGGAAACTAAGTTGAATCTCCTAGTATATACTTCGTCAGAATGGGTTGATGCTACACTGTATAGATAGATCATTGGATCATTGATGTATATGACGGATACTAGACCAGATATATGTTTTTATGTGAACACCTTGAGTCAATTCCTGGTACAACCCATACATGTTCACGTGGTTGCTGCAAAACATGTGACGAGGTAGCTTAAGGGTACATTAGATTTTGGTCTTAGTTACAATAAAGATCATGACTTCAGACTTAGTGGATATACTAATTCAAATTGGGATCGAAGTGTCTCTAATAGAAAGATCACCTTAGGATGTTGTTTCAGTCTAGGGTCATACATGATCTCATGGAAGAGTAGGAAGCAATCAAGTATTTCTCTCAGAACAACAGAAGCAGAATACATTGCTGCATGTTCCACCAGTTGTGAAGCCATATGGATTTGGAAGTTGTTAACGGGTCTATTTGATATAGAGATGGAAGAAACCATGATTATATGTGATAAATAGAGTTGCATAAAAATGACAAAGAACCCTGTGTTCCATGACAAGTCAAAAGACATAGAAATCTGATATCATTACATTCATGATATGGTGGGGTGAGGAGTGTTAAAATTACAAATTAAAATTACTAATCAGTTGTCTTTGAGCTTAAAAAAAATTAAGTCTGTTAAAACATTCTTAATCTTTCTTCAAGTGATCATCAACATCATACAGTATATGGATAGTAAAAGTAAAAAGCATCAATCACACATAAGGTATACA